>CM064877.1:70389122-70481142 GCA_003313485.2 Penstemon barbatus | reverse complement strand
TATTATTTAACATCATTTGCTCTAGAGAATCAAACAGTTCATTATTTGGAGGAGTTACCTCATCCTCAGAGTCATCAGAGTCCTTTGCCATCAGGCACAGGAGAGCAGGTTTTTCTTCATCAGAAGATTCTTCGTCAGATGAGTCTGAATCTGAATCAGATGAGTAGACAGTTAGCTTTTCTGCTTCAGCCATCATTGCTTTTCCTCTCTGATGCTTTCTTTCTTTTCTCACTTTCTTCTCCTCTTCAGTGTATTTCTCTGCTTTTGGATAAGGACAGTCTCTGATGAAATGTCCCAATTTCCTGCAGTTATAACACATTAGTTTTGCTTTATAATCATCTTTCTCTTGAGAAGAAGAGTTAGGTTTAGAAGTAGAAGTAGCATTATTGTATTTGTTTTTCATTTTTCTCTTATAGAACTTCTTAAAGTTGTTCATCAATAGTGCTACATCTCCAGCGGTGTACTCCTTCTTGTTGAGTAATGATGCTTCATCTGATGAGTCCACATCTTGACTTCTATGTGCTGGTCTCCTGGTGTTTTCAGCAGCAACAAGTGCAGCTGTGGGTCCTGAAGTTGAGGTTTCTTCAATACCCATCCTAGGCAGTTTATACTCATAAGCCTTGAGTACAGAAAACAGCTCTGTAAGAGAGATCTTCCCCAGATCCCTTGATTCTTCCATTGCTGTCACCTTCATGTTGAACTTAGGAGGTAAGGCCTTCAGTACTCTGATGGTTATCTCCTTGTCTGTGAAGGTTTTTCCAAGCTTCAATACTTCATTTAATATTCTTGTAAAACTTGTATCCATCTGATCAATGGTTTCAGAGGATTTCATCTTGAAGTTATCTAGCTTTTCTAGAGCAACACTCAGCTGATGCTCTTTTATGGCGTCGTTCCCTTCGCTCATATCTCTGACTTTGTCCCACATCTCTTTTGCAGATTTGCAATGTTTGATCTTGTCAAACCGATCATTGTCCAGGGCTTTAGTCATGATAAATCTTCCAATCTTGTCCAGGTTGAACAACTTGATTTCTTCAGCTGTCATTTCATTCAGATCTTTCTCCACCACGGTATCAACTTCATTGATCTTTATCGTCTTGGTGAATTTGAATGGACCTTTTGTAATGCAAGTGAACATATTGTCATTGTAGGCAGCGAGGAAAATCTCCATCCTGATTTTCCAGTCTTCGAAGGACATACCAGCAATGTGGGGAACATGGTTTATGCATTCCATTTTCAAAAAGTTTTGATTTTTCAAAAAGATGCTCTTTTGAAAAAGTTTTCAAAAACCTTTGAAAAACACTTGGATCAAGCTCGTTGATCAGGCAGTTGATTCAAATGAACCACCTGCTCTGATACCACTTATTGGTCCCAAGTGGTCAGATGAGGTCTAGAGGGGGGGGGGGGGGTGAATAGACCTCTGAAAATTTTTGAACTTAAAAACTTTTCAGTGTTCTGTCAGCAGACTAAGCTGATGAAGAACAGATGACTGTGCTGATCGTGAACAAATCTTGAACAGCAGAGTGACCACTCTTCTGACAGTTACTTAGCTGATTAACAGCAAAACAGTTTTTCAAAGAGTATACTTGCAGCGGATTGTTTTAAAGTGTTTTTCACAAGTAGACTAAGCTCTTAAAAGATTTTATCCCCAGTTTCACAAACTCCTTTTAAAATCTTTTAGTTAATTCAAGGTGTTTAAATATGCAAACTTTAAATATGCAAGAAAACTTGAATGCAAGATAACACAAAGAATTTTTATAGTGGTTATATGGATAAAAATCCTTTAGTCCACTCTTCCAGATCACTCAGATTCTGGGTTATACTATAATCACAAAGATTACAATATTTCTCCACTTACACCTAGACAACAAATGAAAAGGCTATAAGCTCACAATAGGAATTCACAAAGAAAACCTGTCCTCTGAAGTAGAATCACTCACAAAGACGGATTCTCACTTCGCACAACACTCAGCTATTACAAAATCACTCAGATAATGTTTTTCTGTTTTCTTCAACTTGGTTTCTGTCAACAGATGACTTTCACCAGACGAGTGAGCTGTTCGAGCTTTTGAGACTTAGAAAATTTCTGCTTCAAAATCGAAATCTCTGATTGTTGTTGTGTGTCTCTCTTTTCGAACTTAGCTCTATTTATACTCGGATTTGAATTTATGACCGTTGAAGCAAATCAAGTCTTCAAATCCAACCTTCAGCTCTTTTGAAACGGCTCCCTGCAGCAATCCGTACTGTGTACAGTACTTTTCTGTCCATCACATTTAATGCTGCATTAAATGCACTCTGCTGATACGAGGATATCTTCAATCATTTGCCATTACTACCCTTCTCTTCCAGCATTTATTACACTAAGTGCATTTATTACCGTTGGACTAATCTCTTGATCTCTTCTACTCTGCTGATCAAAACGACTCTGCTGATAGGTACTCTGCTGATCAAATACTGAACTAATCTGATTTGACTCGGCTGATGACCTACCCTTCTGTTCGCTGTTCCAGCATGAGATCACTAGTCTTCTGAGCTTTGAACATTGAACTCTTCTGATGTCTTCTTTTACTTGTTCAAAGTTCCTTCTAAGGGAACTAAGCTTTCCATACTTAGCTGATTATGATGTTTTGGAAATCATCAAAACATTCCCTTAATTTCTGACTTCTTTTATCTTCATCTTCATCCAACAAAAATTTTGGCTGAATTTACTCAAAATTAGCATAAATTTAATTGAAATGTCTGCTAGCTGGCAGATTTTACAACAATTAACTTAAATTAGGTGAAATTAACTTAAAGTTGGTTGAAAGCCTGAAATATACTCAATATTATGAGTACTTATTAGCTTTATGTTTTTATGTGTTAAAGTTAATTTTTATGTTCTATAGTTTCAAAATTTAGTAGCATTCTTGAAATTCTATATCTATACTAATCCTAAAAGTGTGAATAATTTAATTTTTTTTAAGACAAAAATGCCCTTATTCAAACTGTAAAGTATATTAATAAAATATAATTAGACATGAAATTTTCCTTAAATTTTCTCATCAAAAATTTGGTAGGAAAATATTTTAAGAAAATTTTTAACTTTATTTCCTCCTAACCAAGCACCATGAATATGGAAGAAAAACCAAAGTATATTCAAATTAGACATAAAGTCTTATAATAGCTATTTCCTACAATAACTCCAATAATTAAGAAATTAACTCTTACATCACTTTTACAATTTCATTATTGTTCTCCTATAACACATAAAAATAAAAAAAATACTATTATTTTGAATAGTTACTTAAATATACATGTAAATTATTATAATGTATTATCAATATGCTGATATGTAAAAAATATTATTTGTTTCATTTAAATATTGAGTACAATATGCCACTCCTTAAAAAAATCAAATTCTCTTAAATATCATAAAATCTGTTAAAGTAGAATCGCATCTTACCTATGAACAAAAATGCTTATGACTTAGCGAACTAAGTAATCTTTATTTGCCTTGAGAAACATTACCTTAAATTTTCATGAAAATGTTTTCGAGAAAAACGTGTGAAATAAGTGAAAAAATTGATGGAAATTAATAAAAGTTGGTGAAATAGATCATATAAATTTTATTTAATTGATGAAAACATGTGAAATTGATCTTGATGAAATTTATGAACACTGGTGAAATAGGTGAAAAATGGGTGAAATCGGTAATAAATAGTACCGATAAAATCGATAAATACATGTGAAGTTGATGAAGATTTGTTTGACATTTGTGAAAACATGAGAAACAAATTGGTGAAACTAGTGAAAATGGGTGAAATATATGAAGAATGAGTTAAATCATTGAAAAAAGTTTAAAGTTTATGAAATAATGTGAAATCAAAGAAAATTCAAGTGAAACTTATTAAAAAAATGTGAAATCGGTGAAATATAAGTTGATCTCCTATAACACAAAAAAATAAAAATACTATTATTTTGAATAGTTGCTCAAGTATATTTGTAAAAATTATTATAATGTATTACCAATATGTTGTAATCTAAAAAATACTATTTGTTTCATTTAAAGATTTAGTACAATGTATCACTCCTTAAAAAAATCAAATTCTCGTAAATATCATAAAATTATGTTAAAGTAGAATCGCTCTTACCTATGAATGAACAAAAATGATTATGACTTAGTGGATTAAGTATTCTTTATTTGACATGAGAAATATTACCTCAAATTTTCATGGATCTTCTCGAGAAAAATGTGTAAAATAAGTGAAAAACGGAAGAAAATCAATGAAAATTGATAAAATCTATCAAATAAATTTTATGTAATTGATGAAAACATGTCAAATCGATCTGAACGAAATTTACGAACACTGGTGAAGTAGGTGGAAAAATGGGTGAAATCGATAATAAAAAGTGCCGGTAAAATCGATAAACATATGTGAATTCGATGAAAATTCCGGCGATATTTGTGAAAACTGGGAAACAAATCAGTGAGAAACAGGTGAAATATATGAAGCATCGGTTAAATCATTGAAAAAATGTTATAATATGTGAATAATGTAAAATCAATGAAATTCAAGTGAAATAGATAGAAAAAATATGAAATTAGTGAAATATAAAGTTAATCCGTTTAACTAGCAAAAACAGTGTGAACTGAAACAGTAGAATTTTTTTTTATAGGAGAAAACAAAATAAATCGAAGGAAAATAAAAAATATAATGGACAATAGGTTATTATTGATCAAGAACGAGCAAATTAGTAAAAATATATAAAACCAGTAAAAATCAATGAAACTTGAATTAAAATAACTAATATAATAAGTTAAGTGGCTTAGATCGGTAACGAAATATCTTTCAAATGATAAGGTAAGTGAAATAATTTGAGATATACTTAAAAATAATTGAAGATGTATAATTATTTGAGTTGAAAATTCAGTAAATACATGTGAAATCATTGTAAATTCAAGTGAAATTCGCAAAAAAATGAATTACATCGGTGAAACGATGAAAAACAAAAAAAATGATGAAATATGTGAAAATCGGGTAAAATTGTTGAAAAAAATGCTAAAGTCGGTGAAAACATGTGAAAATTGATTAAACTGGTAAAAATGAGTGAAATCAGTAAAATAAAAAAAGTTTAACCAACAAAAATAAGGTCAAACAATTAGAAAAATGGTTTAAACCGAAAAAATCTAAAGAAATAGATAAAAACACTCATGATGAAGTTAATAAATTGAATAGATTTCAGTGATATTTTATGATATAATGGAGTTAATTTTACTCTGATTTACAACAAAATACCACTAAAATTAAATAGACAAGTACAACGTATGTGCACTTTAAACCGGTGAAAACACTGGTTAAAATATGGGTGAAATTGGTAATAAAAAATGCCAGTAAATTTGATAAATACAAGTGAAATTGATAAAAATTCCGGTGACATTTTTGAAAACATTGGAAACAAATTGGTGAAATAGGTGAAAAACGGGTGAAATATATGAAAAAAAAATTGTTTAATCATTGAAAAAAGATTAAAATAATGTGAAATCAATGAAATTTGATCAAAAAGATGTGAAATGAGTGAATTATAACTTAAACTGATAAAAATAAGTAAATTAAGAATAAGAAAAAAATTTAACTAGAATTTTTTTTTCATTTTTGTTTGAATAGAAGAAAACTAAAGAAATCGATGAAAAATAGGAAAAATTGTGAACAATAGGTTATAATTGATCAAGAATGAGTAATTCATTAAAAAATATAAAATCAATGAAAATTGAAAATTTAATTATTATAATAAGTGAAAGGACTATGCTAGCATCACAACCAAGCATCATAACCCGATATCACAGCCCATAATTTAAAATTGCAAAAGAAAAGAAAACACCCACTAATCATCAAATAAAAATAAACTGGTGGAGTAGTACTGATTAATATATTATTCAAGTTTTTTATATAGCTTGAGATGTGTTTAAGATTGATTCAAAAATCGAATTAGAACAACTTTAATCATGTCGAACATAAGTCGAGCTCGTAGCTTGATATTATTTCTACAAATTGTCACTTGCTAGTTTATCGATCGAGCAAATAAAAAATGTAATTCAAATTATTTATAAGAACGAGATTTAATCGAATATCAAATAACTTATTTCGATTTTCACTCTTTCGCAAATTGTTTAATAATGTAAGGATGAAAAACTTAGAGGACAATATGAAATGTTTGTCCCTAGTGGTCAGATGAGGTCTAGAGAGGGGGAATGGAGGGGATTAATAGACCTCTGTACCTTTTAAAATTTCTCTAACTTTCCTTATCAGCAACGTAAGCTGATCAAAACTTATGAGATTACTTAGCTGTTCACGAACAAAGCTTGTCCCGCGTAAGCTGACCACTAGTCTGATTTTACTTATCTGTTTCTAATTAAATCAGAGTTTGAAACTTGTTATGCAGCGGATTTATGTCAAGTGTTTTTCAAACAAACTTTTCTTACTTAAAGAATTTATCTCCAATTTTAAAACTCTTTTTAAAATCTTTAGTTTTTCCAAGTGTTTGTTTGCTTTCAGAAATTTGCTAGTACGCCAAACAGTAAATCAAGCACAAATATTTTTTATAGTATTTATATAGACAAGAATGTTTTTTAGTATACTCTTTTAAATCACGAAGATTTATGTTATACTAGAAACACCAAGTAACCACTACACTCTACTTGCGTTTTTACAACAAATGATATAAAGCCGCAAGTGCGTAATAGGAAATTACTGAGAAGACCTATCATCTGAAGTATTTTCACTCACAAAGATAGAAAACTACTTCTTATAACTCTTTTATACAGAAATCACTAAGATTAAAAATATTTTCTTGTTTTCCTCAATTTAGCTTGGCAATAGATGACTTTGCTGTTTAGTTTTCTATTTCTGAGTATTGAGACATAGAATATTTGATCGTTGAATTGCTCACAGTCTTTGTGATTGAGTTGTTGTCTCTAACTCTTGAACTTCGAACTATTTATACTTGATGTTTGAATTCTGCCCATTGAGATAAGACATATTTCAAATATTTTTCGAGTATTGGTCCTTATCTCTGAGCGGCTCTCTGTAACTGTTCATTGTACAGTCTGATGTACGGATCTGACATTAGCATTAAATGCACCTTGATGATACAATGTTTCTCTTCAATCATTTGTCTTTAATACTCTTCTCTTGCAACAATTATTACATTGAGTCCACTTACTACTGTTAGAGTGACTTTTTGATCACTTCTACTCTGCTGATCGAATCCACTCTGCTGATTCATATCGAACTTATCTGATTTGACACTGTAAAAATCCACCAGTCTGTTTCCTAACTCAGCATCATATCAGTAGTCTTTTGGACTGAAATTTAATCTTCTTATTTTACAGGTCTTTTCGATTAAACTTCTTCATAGGTTTCCCAAGATTCCGTTACTTAGCTGATGACTTTTGAAAATCATCAAAATCTCCCTTCACTTCTTCATCTTCATCCAACATGAAAGAACCACTTACTCAAGTACCAAATTGCAATTTTCACATTCCATATTCACAACAGTCAAATTGCATTTAATTTGAACCCCAACTCAGCATCCATTGTGATTTTATAATTTTTATTATAGTGGAATAAAAATCCAGTAACAGATTAGTAAAATCATTATGATTGCTATAATCCCCAAACGTATTGCATTTACTTCCCTTTTAACCATCCAACCTAATATCAACTATCCCTATTTATACCCCCATTTCTCAGTTTACCTGTTCTACAGAAATCCCTTCACCAGTGGCGCTCTCCCTAGTTCAAACATCCAGGTGATTTTTGGTTTATTATTTATGAACTTATTGTGGTTCAAATTATTTTCAAGGGTTTTATTCTGTCGGAAAAGTGTTGATTTAAGAAAAGTTATATTTTACGGTAAAAAGCGTGTAAGTTTACATCTTTTGTTTCGTTTTGCACTCAAAGTGGATTAATGCTTGCTAGATTTATTTATATTGCATGATTTAATGTGGAAATAAAATTTTTGTTAGATTCAGTGGATTTCATAAGGTGATGAGAAACAAATAATGTGAACATTACCTGTAGTGATGCATCTTACGTCTATCTAGGCACCAAGACCGTTCAGGATTTACCATAGAATGAAATTACTTCTTCTTTCTCAAAGTTTTTGGGCCTCTTATCCTGGCTATGTTTCAATATTTGTGTTTGGATACATGGAAAAAGTAACAAATATTCATTTATCTTGTTGTTTCTAGTTAAGAGTGTATTCTTTGGGAAAATTTCTATAAAATGTAGCAGTGGTTTCATACTAACTTAGCAAATTTGACTTTTCTGCTATAAGAATGCACTTTAGTGGTAACTTGTGGTGCAAAGGTATGTTTTTGGCATACACACGGGAACTTCAAAATACACTTTGGTAAAAGTAAGACTATGCCTTAAAGCATTAATGAATATAGAGTACAAGTAAACATATAATTTATAATGGAGCCATAATATAATTTGATTAGCAATCAAGTCTGAGGAAGCCTTTCCTATAGTAGAATTCTTTATTATACCTGAGTTGTCTTTGAAGCTATATTTTGTGAAGCAAAAGAAGTTTTTTCTCTATAATAGAATGCATGTTTACATTTCATGTTTATATTAATGTTATTTCCAATAGTTAGCCATAACCTTAAATTTTTAACTAATTGCCTTGCATGTGTGAATTGTCCAATTCCAGATACGCTTGTATATCATTAAGGTTCCCTTTGTAGCTTCAAAGAATTAACTATGGTTCGATCAATGGTGAAATATGAGATGATTGCTAATGAGCAAACGAGGCGCGTGACGTTCAAGAAAAGAATGACCAGTTTTCTCAAAAAGCTTGAAGAAATTAAAATGCTATGTGGCATCGATGCCTGTGCAGTTGTTCTGAATGAAGATGGGAGTCAATCGAAAGTGTGGCCTTCGCAGCATGAAGCATTACGAGTTGTCGAGCGGTTTAGAAGTTTACCAGCTCCTGTACAGACGAACAAAATGTTAGATCAAGCTGGGTTTCTCAAGCAGAACTTGGCTCGATTAAACAATAATTTGGAGAGAGAGAGCAAGAAAATTCGGTCTTTGGAGATTGAACTACTCTTGGCCGACTGCCTAGACAAAGATGTAGTGGATGTCAACAACCCACAAGATCTTCATGAGATGCTTCGCCAATTGGAGAGCAAGATTCGAGTGGTTGATTGGAAGATTGAAGATATTCAGAATACTCCTTCTACCTCGAATGCATGTGCTAAAGAGAATGAACCTAATAATGGTAAAGGGAAGCAACCGCTTTATCCTTTCTGAAGTCTTGTTTTAAACATTTATTTTCTCCTTTAAATAAATTTGCTATAAACATATACTCTAAATTAGATTAATGTTATTTTAGTTATGACATAAAAGTCTATTTTTTATTTAAGGTTATATTATTGTTAATTTTAAATATTATAGATTTTTATATCTAATCAACTCTTGAAAATATATAGGTTGATTAAGCCATATTTAACACATGTAAAAAATTATTAATTAATTCATATTTATTAAATTTCAACAAAATCGTTGAAATTCATTTATAATATTTATCTTTTAGTATACGAAGCAATACAATAAAATATTCTACAATTTAGATATAAATAATATATGATAGTTAACAAAAAATTAAATGTGACTATTGGATGGAGTAGATAAAACAGAGTATTTAAATGACTAAAACACTGTTCACGGTCTAAAAATCTGAATTTAATATTCAAATTAGAATGAAGTTTAATTATAGTTATTTTCTACATTAACTCCAATAATTAGGAAATTAACTCTTACATCACTTTTATAATTTCATTATTGTTCTCCTATAACACATAAAAATAAAAATACTATTATTTTGAATAGTTGCTCAAGTATATTTTTAAAAATTATTATAATGTTTTACCAATATGTTGTTATGTAAAAAATATTATTTGTTTAATTTAAAGATTTAGTACAATGTATCATTCCTTAAAAAAATCAAATTCTCGTAAATATCATAAAATTATGTTAAAGTAGAATTGCTCTTACCTATGAATGAACAAAAATGCTTATGACATAGTGGATTAAGTTTTATTTATTTGACATGAGAAATATTACCTCAAATTTTCATGGATCTTTTCGAGAAAAATGTGTAAAATAAGTGAAAAACGGAAGAAAATCAATGAAAATTGATAAAATCAATCAAATAAATTTTATGTAATTGATGAAAACATGCGAAATCGATCTGAACGAAATTTACGAACACTGGTGAAGTAGGTGAAAAAGTGGGTGAAATTGATAATAAAAAGTGCCGGTAAAATCGATAAACATATGTGAATTCGAGGAAAATTCCGGCGATATTTGTGAAAACTGGGAAACAAATCAGTGAGAAACAGGTGAAATATTTGAAGAATAAGTTAAATCATTGAAAAAATGTTATAATATGTGAATAATGTAAAATCAATGAAATTCAAGTGAAATAGATTGAAAAAATATGAAATTAGTGAAATATAAAGTTAATCCGTTTAACTAGCAAAAACAGTGTGAACTGAAATAGTAGAATTTTTTTTATAGGAGAAAACAAAATAAATCGATTGAAAATAGAAAATGCAATGGACAATAGGTTATAATTGATCAAGAACGAGCAAATTAGCAAAAATATATAAAACCAGTAAAAATCAATAAAACTTGAATTAAACTAACTAATATAATAAGTTAAGTGGCTTAGATCGATAAAGAAATATCTTTCAAACGATAAGGTAAGTGAAATAATTTGAGATATACTTAAAACTAATTGAAGATGTATAATTATTTGAGTTGAAAATTCGGTAAATACATGTGAAATCAATGTAAATTCAAGTGAAATTCGCAAAAAAAATGAATTACATCAGTGAAACGATGAAAAACTTAAAAAGTGAGGGTTTTTTGCACTTTGCACCCCCGAAATATGGGAAATAGGCACTTTGCACCCCCAAAACTTAGATTTAGCACTTTGCACCCTCAAAATATGAAAAATGTAGCACTTTGCACCCTCTTTTATTTTCAAGCAAAAATTCATGGGCAAAATAGGTAGTTCAATTATAAATATTTGGTACTTTGCATCCCAAACTTGAGAAATTGACACTTTGCACCCCCAAAATAAAATTAGCACTTATCACCCTCGAATTAAGAACAAATTAGCAACTTGCACCCCCGAAACATATAATCAACACTTAACAACTCAAATTAAAAAAAAAAAAAAAAAAAACTCAAACCCCTCATTTTTTCCGGTAAAGTTGACCATCGGGGTGAAAAAAAAGGCAAAATAGGTAATTTTTTTATCTGATTGAACAACCTACATTTATATACATATATACAAATTAAATACCATGAATTTGAATTGATTACATCATATAACAAATTAACAAGCCATGAATTGTAGCTTGTACAAATTAAACGTGCTATGCACAACAATTGAGTGAGTAAAAATTGGTAAGTTCAACTTTGTTTTAGATTTTTTTCATCCCGACAGTCAACTTTGCCAGAGAAAATGAGGGGTTTGAGGGTTTTTTTTTTTTTTAATTTGAGGGTGTTAAGTGTTAATTTTGTGTTTCGAGGGGAGGGGGTGCAAGTTGCTGATTTGTTCTTAATTCGAGGGTGATAAGCACTAATTTTATTTTGTGGGTGCAAAGTGCCAAAGATTTATAATTGAATTACCTATTTTGCCCTTAAGTTTTGCTTGAAAATAAAAGAGGGTGCAAAGTGCTGTATTTTTCATATTTTGAGGGTGCAAAGTGCTAAATCTAAATTTCGAGGGTGCAAAGTGCCTATTTTCCATGTTTCGGGGATGCAAAGTGCAAAAAACCCAAAAAGTGATGAAATATGTGAAAATCGGGTAAAATTGTTGAAAAGAATTTCTAAAGTCGGTGAAAATATGTGAAAATTGATTAAATTGGTAAAAATGAGTGAAATCAGTAAAATAAAAAAAGTTTAACCAACAAAAATAAGGTCAAACCATTAGAAAAATAGTTTAAACCGAAAAAATCTAAAGAAATAGATAAAAATACTCATGATGAAGTTAATAAGTTGAATAGATGTCAGTGATATTTTATGACATAATGGAGTTAATTTTACTCTGATTTACAACAAAATACCACTAAAATTAAATAGACAAGTACAACATATGTGCACTTTAAACCGGTGAAAACACTGGTGAAAATATGGGTGAAATTGGTAATAAAAAAATGCCAGTAAATTTGATAAATACAAGTTAAATTGATAAAAATTAGGGTGACATTTTTTAAAACATTGGAAACAAATTGGTGAAATAAGTGAAAAACGGGTGAAATATATGAAAAAAATTTGTTAAATCATTGAAAAAAGATTAAAATATGTGAAATAATGTGAAATCAATGAAAATTGATCAAAAAGATGTGAAATGAGTGAATTATAACTTAAACTGATAAAAATAAGTAAATTAAGAAAAATAAAAAAAAATTAACTAGAAATTTTTTTCATTTTTGTTTGAATAGGAGAAAACAAAAGAAATCGATGAAAAATAGGAAAAATTGTGGACAATAGGTTATAATGGATCAAGAATGAGTAATTCAGTTAAAAAATATAAAATCAATGAAAATTGAAAATTTAATTAATATAATAAGTGAAAGGACTATGCTATCATCACAACCAAGCATCATAACCCGATATCATAGCCCATAATTTAAAATTGCAAAAGAAAAAAAAAACAGCCACTAATAATCAAATAAAAATAAACTGGTGGAGTAGCACTGATTAATATATTATTCAAGTTTTTTATATAGCTTGAGATGTGTTTAAGTTTGATTCAAAAATCGAATTAGAACAACTTTAATCATGCCGAACATAAGTCGAGCATGTAGCTTGATATTATTTCTACAAATTGTCACTTGCTAGCTTATCGATCGAGCAAATAAAAAAATGTTATTCAATCTTATTTATAAGAACGAGATTTAATCAAATATCAAATAACTTATTTAGATTTTCACTCTTTCGCAAATTGTTTAATAATGTAATGATGAAAAACTTAGAGGACAATATGAAATGTTTGTCCCTAGTGGTCAGATGAGGTCCAGAGAGGGGAGGGGAGGGGATTAATAGACCACTGTACCTTTTAAAATTTATCTAACTTTCCTTATCAGCAGCGTAAGATGATCAAAACTTATGAGATTACTTAGCTGTTCACGAACAAAGCTTGTTCTGCATAAGCTGACCACTAGTCTGATTTTACTTATCTGTTTCTAATTAAATCAGAGTTTGAAACTTTTTATGCAGCGGATTTATGTCAGGTGTTTTTCAAACAAATTTTTCTTACTTAAAGAATTTATTGCCAATTTTAAAACTCCTTTTAAAATCTTTAGTTTTTCCAAGTGTTTGTTAGCTTTCAGAAATATGCTAGTACGCCAAACAGTAAATCAAGCACAAATATTTTTTTATAGTATTTATATAGACAAGAATGTCTTTTAGTATACTCTTTTAAATCACGAAGATTTATGTTATACTAGAAACACCAAGTAACCACTACACTCTACTTGCGTTTTTACAACAAATGATATAAAGCCGCAAGTGCGTAATAGGAAATTACTGAGAAGACCTATCATCTGAAGTATTTTCACTCACAAAGATAGAAAACTACTTCTCATAACTCTTTTATACAGAAATCACTAAGATTAAAAATATTTTCTTGTTTTCCTCAACTTAGCTTGTCAATAGATGACTTCGCTGTTTAGTTTTCTATTTTTGAGTATTGAGACTTAGAATATTTGATCGTTGAATTGCTCACAGTTGTTGTGATTGAGTTGTTGTCTCGAACTCTTGAACTTCGAACTATTTATACTTGATGTTTGAATTCTGCCCATTGAGATAAGACATATTTCAAATATTTTTCGAGTACTGGTCCTTATTTCTGAGCGGCTCTCTGCAACCGTTCATTGTACAGTCTGATATACGGATCTGACATTAGCATTAAATGCACCTTGATGATACAATGTTTCTCTTCAATCATTTGTCTTTAATACTCCTCTCTTGCAACAATTATTACATTGAGTCCACTTACTACTGTTGGAGTGACTTTTTGATCACTTCTACTCTGCTGATGGAATCCACTCTGGTGATTCATATCGAACTTATTTGATTTGACATTGTGAAAATCCACCAGTCTGATTCCGAACTCAGCATCAGATCAGTAGTCTTTTGGACTGAAATTTAATCTTCTTATTTTACAGGTCTTTTCGATTAAACTTCTTCATAGGTTTCCCAAGATTTCGTTACTTAGCTGATGACTTTTGAAAATCATCAAAATTTCTCTTCACTCCTTCATCTTCATCCAACATGAAAGAACCACTTACTCAAGTACCAAATTGCAATTTTCACATTCCATATTCACAACAGTCAAATTGCATTTAATTTGAACCCCAACTCATCATCCATTGTGATTTTATAATTTTTATTATAGTGGAATAAAAATCCAGTAACATATTAGCAAAATCATTATGATTGCTATAATCCCCAAACGTATTGCATTTACTTCCCTTTTAACCATCCAACCTAATATCAACTATCCCTATTTATACCCCCATTTCTCAGTTTACCTGTTCTGCAGAAATCCCTTCACCAGGGGCGCCCTCCCTAGTTCAAACATCCAGGTGATTTTTGGTTTATTATTTATGAACTTATTGTGGTTCAAATTATTTTCAAGGGTTTTATTCTGTCGGAAAAGTGTTGATTTAAGAAAAGTTAATTTAATTACGGTAAAAAGCGTGTAAGTTTGCATCTTTTGTTTCGTTTTGCACTCAAAGTGGATTAATGCTTGCTAGATTTATTTATATTGCATGATTTAATGTGGAAATAAAATTCTTGTTAGATTCAGTGGATTTCATAAGGTGATGAGAAACAAATAATGTGAACATTACCTGTAGTGATGCATCTTACGTCTATCTAAGCACAAAGACCATTTAAGCTTTACCATAGAATGAAATTACTTCTGCTTTCTCAAAGTTTTTGGGCCTCTTATCCTGGTTATGTTTCAATATTTGTGTTTCGATACATGGAAAAAGTAACAAATATTCATTTATCTTGTTGTTTCTAGTTAAGAGTGTATTCTTTTTGAAATTTTCTATAAAATGTAGCAGTGGTGTCATACTAACTTAGCAAATTTGACTTTTCTGCTGTAAGAATGCACTTTAGTGGTAACTTGTGTTGCAAAGGTATGTTTTTGGCATACACACTGGAACTTCGAAATACAGTTTTGTAAAAGTAAGACTATAGTAGAATTCTTTATTATACTCGAGTTGTCTTTGAAGCTATATTTTGTGAAGCAAAAGAAGTTTTTTCTCTATAATAGAATGCATGTTTACATTTCATGTTTATATTAATGTTATTTCCAAAAGTTAGCCATAACCTTAAATTGTTAACTAATTGCCTTGCATGTGTGAATTGTCCAATTCCAGATACGCTTGTATATCTTTAAGGTTCCCTTTGTAGCTTCAAAGAATTAACTATGGTTCGATCAATGGTGAAATATGAGATGATTGCTAATGAGTAAACGAGGCGCGTGACGTTCAAGAAAAGAATGACCAGTTTTCTCAAAAAGCTTGAAGAAATTAAAATGCTATGTGGCATCGATGCCTGTGCAGTTGTTCTGCATGAAGATGGGAGTCAATCGAAAGTGTGGCCTTCGCAGCATGAAGCATTACGAGTTGTCGAGAGGTTTAGAAGTTTACCAGCTCTTGTACAGACGAACAAAATGTTAGATCAAGCTGGGTTTCTCAAGCAGAACTTGGCTCGATTAAACAATAATTTGGAGAGAGAGAGCAAGAAAATTCGGTCATTGGAGATTGAACTACTCTTGGCTGACTGTCTAGACAAAGATGTAGTGGATGTCAGCAACCCACAAGATCTTCATGAGATGCTTCACCAGTTGGAGAGCAAGATTCGAGTGGTTGATTGGAGGATTGAAGATATTCAGAATACTCCTTCTACCTCGAATGCATGTGCTAAAGAGAATGAACCTAATAATGGTAAAGGGAAGCAACCGCTTTATCCTTTCTGAAGTCATGTTTTAAACATTTATTTTCTCTTTTAAATAAATTTGCTATAAACATATACTCTAACTTAGATTAATGTTATTTTAGTTATGACATAAAAGTCTATTTTTTATTTAAGGTTATATTATTGTTAATTTTAAATATTATAGATTTTTATATCTAATCAACTCTTGAAAATATATAGGTTGATTAAGCCATATTTCACACATGTAAAAAATTATTAATTTATTCATATTTATTAAATTTAAACAAAATCGTTGAAATTCATTTATAATATTTATCTTTTAGTATACGAAGCAATACAATAAAATATTCTACAATTTAGATATAAATAATATATGATAGTTAACAAAAATTAAATGTGACTGTTGGATGGAGTAGATAAAACAGAGTATTTAAATGACTAAAACACTGTTCACTGTCTAAAATCTGAATTTAATATTCAAATTAGAATGAAGTTTTATTATAGTTATTTTCTACATTAACTCCAATAATTAGGAAATTAACTCTTACATCACTTTTATAATTTCATTATTGTTCTCCTATAACACATAAAAATAAAAATACTATTATTTTGAATAGTTGCTCAAGTATATTTGTAAAAATTATTATAATGTTTTACCAATATGTTGTTATGTAAAAAATATTATTTGTTTCATTTAAAAATTTAGTACAATGTATCATTCCTTAAAATAATCAAATTCTCGTAAATATCATAAAATTATGTTAAAGTAGAATTGCTCTTACCTATGAATGAACAAAAATGCTTATGACTTAGTGGATTAAGTATTCTTTATTTGACATGAGAAATATTACCTCAAATTTTCATGGATCTTTTCGAGAAAAATGTGTAAAATAAGTGAAAAACGGAAGAAAATCAATGAAAATTGATAAAATCAATCAAATAAATTTTATGTAATTGATGAAAACATGCGAAATCGATCTGAACGAAATTTACGAACACTGGTGAAGTAGGTGAAAAAGTGGGTGAAATTGATAATAAAAAGTGCCGGTAAAATCGATAAAAATATGTGAATTCGATGAAAATTCCGGCGATATTTGTGAAAACTGGGAAACAAATCAGTGAGAAACAGGTGAAATATTTGAAGAATGAGTTAAATCATTGAAAAAATGTTATAATATGTGAATAATGTAAAATCAATGAAATTCAAGTGAAATAGATTGAAAAAATATGAAATTAGTGAAATATAAAGTTAATCCGTTTAACTAGCAAAAACAGTGTGAACTGAAATAGTAGAATTTTTTTTATAGGAGAAAACAAAATAAATCGATTGAAAATAGAAAATGCAATGGACAATAGGTTATAATTGATCAAGAACGAGCAAATTAGCAAAAATATATAAAACCAGTAAAAATCAATAAAACTTGAATTAAACTAACTAATATAATAAGTTAAGTGGCTTAGATCGGTAAAGAAATATCTTTCAAACGATAAGGTAAGTGAAATAATTTGAGATATACTTAAAAATAATTGAAGATGTATAATTATTTGAGTTGAAAATTCGGTAAATACTTGTGAAATCAATGTAAATTCAAGTGAAATTCGCAAAAAAAATGAATTACATCGGTGAAACGATGAAAAACTTAAAAAGTGAGGGTTTTTTGCACTTTGCACCCCCGAAATATGGGAAATAGACACTTTGCACCCCCAAAACTTAGATTTAGCACTTTGCACCCTCAAAATATGAAAAATGTAGCACTTTGCACCCTCTTTTATTTTCAGGCAAAAATTCATGGGCAAACTAGGTCAATTATAAATATTTGGTACTTTGCATCCCAAACTTGAGAAATTGACACTTTGCACCCCCAAAATAAAATTAGCACTTATCACCCTCGAATTAAGAACAAATTAGCAACTTGCACCCCCGAAACATATAATCAACACTTAACAACTCAAATTAAAAAAAAAAACTCAAACCCCTCATTTTTTCCGGTAAAGTTGACCATCGGGGTGAAGAAAAAGGCAAAATAGGTAATTTTTTTATCTGATTGAACAACCTACATTTATATACATATATACAAATTAAATACCATGAATTTGAATTGATTACATCATATAACAAATTAACAAGCCATGAATTGTAGCTTGTACAAATTAAACGTGCTATGCACAACAATTGAGTGAGTAAAAATTGGTAAGTTCAACTTTGCTTTAGATTTTTTTCATCCCGACAGTCAACTTTGCCAGAGAAAATGAGGGGTTTGAGGGTTTTTTTTTTTTTAATTTGAGGGTGTTAAGTGTTAATTTTGTGTTTCGAGGGGAGGGGGTGCAAGTTGCTGATTTGTTCTTAATTCGAGGGTGATAAGCACTAATTTTATTTTGTGGGTGCAAAGTGCCAAAGATTTATAATTGAATTACCTATTTTGCCCTTAAGTTTTGCTTGAAAATAAAAGAGGGTGCAAAGTGCTGTATTTTTCATATTTTGAGGGTGCAAAGTGCTAAATCTAAATTTCGAGGGTGCAAAGTGCCTATTTTCCATGTTTCGGGGATGCAAAGTGCAAAAAACCCAAAAAGTGATGAAATATGTGAAAATCGGGTAAAATTGTTGAAAAGAATTTCTAAAGTCGGTGAAAATATGTGAAAATTGATTAAATTGGTAAAAATGAGTGAAATCAGTAAAATAAAAAAAGTTTAACCAACAAAAATAAGGTCAAACCATTAGAAAAATAGTTTAAACCGAAAAAATCTAAAGAAATAGATAAAAATACTCATGATGAAGTTAATAAGTTGAATAGATGTCAGTGATATTTTATGACATAATGGAGTTAATTTTACTCTGATTTACAACAAAATACCACTAAAATTAAATAGACAAGTACAACATATGTGCACTTTAAACCGGTGAAAACACTGGTGAAAATATGGGTGAAATTGGTAATAAAAAAATGCCAGTAAATTTGATAAATACAAGTTAAATTGATAAAAATTAGGGTGACATTTTTTAAAACATTGGAAACAAATTGGTGAAATAAGTGAAAAACGGGTGAAATATATGAAAAAAATTTGTTAAATCATTGAAAAAAGATTAAAATATGTGAAATCAATGAAAATTGATCAAAAAGATGTGAAATGAGTGAATTATAACTTAAACTGATAAAAATAAGTAAATTAAGAAAAATAAAAAAAATTAACTAGAAATTTTTTTCATTTTTGTTTGAATAGGAGAAAACAAAAGAAATCGATGAAAAATAGGAAAAATTGTGGACAATAGGTTATAATGGATCAAGAATGAGTAATTCAGTTAAAAAATATAAAATCAATGAAAATTGAAAATTTAATTAATATAATAAGTGAAAGGACTATGCTATCATCACAACCAAGCATCATAACCCGATATCATAGCCCATAATTTAAAATTGCAAAAGAAAAAAAAAACAGCCACTAATAATCAAATAAAAATAAACTGGTGGAGTAGCACTGATTAATATATTATTCAAGTTTTTTATATAGCTTGAGATGTGTTTAAGTTTGATTCAAAAATCGAATTAGAACAACTTTAATCATGCCGAACATAAGTCGAGCATGTAGCTTGATATTATTTCTACAAATTGTCACTTGCTAGCTTATCGATCGAGCAAATAAAAAAATGTTATTCAATCTTATTTATAAGAACGAGATTTAATCAAATATCAAATAACTTATTTAGATTTTCACTCTTTCGCAAATTGTTTAATAATGTAATGATGAAAAACTTAGAGGACAATATGAAATGTTTGTCCCTAGTGGTCAGATGAGGTCCAGAGAGGGGAGGGGAGGGGATTAATAGACCACTGTACCTTTTAAAATTTATCTAACTTTCCTTATCAGCAGCGTAAGATGATCAAAACTTATGAGATTACTTAGCTGTTCACGAACAAAGCTTGTTCTGCATAAGCTGACCACTAGTCTGATTTTACTTATCTGTTTCTAATTAAATCAGAGTTTGAAACTTTTTATGCAGCGGATTTATGTCAGGTGTTTTTCAAACAAATTTTTCTTACTTAAAGAATTTATTGCCAATTTTAAAACTCCTTTTAAAATCTTTAGTTTTTCCAAGTGTTTGTTAGCTTTCAGAAATATGCTAGTACGCCAAACAGTAAATCAAGCACAAATATTTTTTTATAGTATTTATATAGACAAGAATGTCTTTTAGTATACTCTTTTAAATCACGAAGATTTATGTTATACTAGAAACACCAAGTAACCACTACACTCTACTTGCGTTTTTACAACAAATGATATAAAGCCGCAAGTGCGTAATAGGAAATTACTGAGAAGACCTATCATCTGAAGTATTTTCACTCACAAAGATAGAAAACTACTTCTCATAACTCTTTTATACAGAAATCACTAAGATTAAAAATATTTTCTTGTTTTCCTCAACTTAGCTTGTCAATAGATGACTTCGCTGTTTAGTTTTCTATTTTTGAGTATTGAGACTTAGAATATTTGATCGTTGAATTGCTCACAGTTGTTGTGATTGAGTTGTTGTCTCGAACTCTTGAACTTCGAACTATTTATACTTGATGTTTGAATTCTGCCCATTGAGATAAGACATATTTCAAATATTTTTCGAGTACTGGTCCTTATTTCTGAGCGGCTCTCTGCAACCGTTCATTGTACAGTCTGATATACGGATCTGACATTAGCATTAAATGCACCTTGATGATACAATGTTTCTCTTCAATCATTTGTCTTTAATACTCCTCTCTTGCAACAATTATTACATTGAGTCCACTTACTACTGTTGGAGTGACTTTTTGATCACTTCTACTCTGCTGATGGAATCCACTCTGGTGATTCATATCGAACTTATTTGATTTGACATTGTGAAAATCCACCAGTCTGATTCCGAACTCAGCATCAGATCAGTAGTCTTTTGGACTGAAATTTAATCTTCTTATTTTACAGGTCTTTTCGATTAAACTTCTTCATAGGTTTCCCAAGATTTCGTTACTTAGCTGATGACTTTTGAAAATCATCAAAATTTCTCTTCACTCCTTCATCTTCATCCAACATGAAAGAACCACTTACTCAAGTACCAAATTGCAATTTTCACATTCCATATTCACAACAGTCAAATTGCATTTAATTTGAACCCCAACTCATCATCCATTGTGATTTTATAATTTTTATTATAGTGGAATAAAAATCCAGTAACATATTAGCAAAATCATTATGATTGCTATAATCCCCAAACGTATTGCATTTACTTCCCTTTTAACCATCCAACCTAATATCAACTATCCCTATTTATACCCCCATTTCTCAGTTTACCTGTTCTGCAGAAATCCCTTCACCAGGGGCGCCCTCCCTAGTTCAAACATCCAGGTGATTTTTGGTTTATTATTTATGAACTTATTGTGGTTCAAATTATTTTCAAGGGTTTTATTCTGTCGGAAAAGTGTTGATTTAAGAAAAGTTAATTTAATTACGGTAAAAAGCGTGTAAGTTTGCATCTTTTGTTTCGTTTTGCACTCAAAGTGGATTAATGCTTGCTAGATTTATTTATATTGCATGATTTAATGTGGAAATAAAATTCTTGTTAGATTCAGTGGATTTCATAAGGTGATGAGAAACAAATAATGTGAACATTACCTGTAGTGATGCATCTTACGTCTATCTAAGCACAAAGACCATTTAAGCTTTACCATAGAATGAAATTACTTCTGCTTTCTCAAAGTTTTTGGGCCTCTTATCCTGGTTATGTTTCAATATTTGTGTTTCGATACATGGAAAAAGTAACAAATATTCATTTATCTTGTTGTTTCTAGTTAAGAGTGTATTCTTTTTGAAATTTTCTATAAAATGTAGCAGTGGTGTCATACTAACTTAGCAAATTTGACTTTTCTGCTGTAAGAATGCACTTTAGTGGTAACTTGTGTTGCAAAGGTATGTTTTTGGCATACACACTGGAACTTCGAAATACAGTTTTGTAAAAGTAAGACTATAGTAGAATTCTTTATTATACTCGAGTTGTCTTTGAAGCTATATTTTGTGAAGCAAAAGAAGTTTTTTCTCTATAATAGAATGCATGTTTACATTTCATGTTTATATTAATGTTATTTCCAAAAGTTAGCCATAACCTTAAATTGTTAACTAATTGCCTTGCATGTGTGAATTGTCCAATTCCAGATACGCTTGTATATCTTTAAGGTTCCCTTTGTAGCTTCAAAGAATTAACTATGGTTCGATCAATGGTGAAATATGAGATGATTGCTAATGAGTAAACGAGGCGCGTGACGTTCAAGAAAAGAATGACCAGTTTTCTCAAAAAGCTTGAAGAAATTAAAATGCTATGTGGCATCGATGCCTGTGCAGTTGTTCTGCATGAAGATGGGAGTCAATCGAAAGTGTGGCCTTCGCAGCATGAAGCATTACGAGTTGTCGAGAGGTTTAGAAGTTTACCAGCTCTTGTACAGACGAACAAAATGTTAGATCAAGCTGGGTTTCTCAAGCAGAACTTGGCTCGATTAAACAATAATTTGGAGAGAGAGAGCAAGAAAATTCGGTCATTGGAGATTGAACTACTCTTGGCTGACTGTCTAGACAAAGATGTAGTGGATGTCAGCAACCCACAAGATCTTCATGAGATGCTTCACCAGTTGGAGAGCAAGATTCGAGTGGTTGATTGGAGGATTGAAGATATTCAGAATACTCCTTCTACCTCGAATGCATGTGCTAAAGAGAATGAACCTAATAATGGTAAAGGGAAGCAACCGCTTTATCCTTTCTGAAGTCATGTTTTAAACATTTATTTTCTCTTTTAAATAAATTTGCTATAAACATATACTCTAACTTAGATTAATGTTATTTTAGTTATGACATAAAAGTCTATTTTTTATTTAAGGTTATATTATTGTTAATTTTAAATATTATAGATTTTTATATCTAATCAACTCTTGAAAATATATAGGTTGATTAAGCCATATTTCACACATGTAAAAAATTATTAATTTATTCATATTTATTAAATTTAAACAAAATCGTTGAAATTCATTTATAATATTTATCTTTTAGTATACGAAGCAATACAATAAAATATTCTACAATTTAGATATAAATAATATATGATAGTTAACAAAAATTAAATGTGACTGTTGGATGGAGTAGATAAAACAGAGTATTTAAATGACTAAAACACTGTTCACTGTCTAAAATCTGAATTTAATATTCAAATTAGAATGAAGTTTTATTATAGTTATTTTCTACATTAACTCCAATAATTAGGAAATTAACTCTTACATCACTTTTATAATTTCATTATTGTTCTCCTATAACACATAAAAATAAAAATACTATTATTTTGAATAGTTGCTCAAGTATATTTGTAAAAATTATTATAATGTTTTACCAATATGTTGTTATGTAAAAAATATTATTTGTTTCATTTAAAAATTTAGTACAATGTATCATTCCTTAAAATAATCAAATTCTCGTAAATATCATAAAATTATGTTAAAGTAGAATTGCTCTTACCTATGAATGAACAAAAATGCTTATGACTTAGTGGATTAAGTATTCTTTATTTGACATGAGAAATATTACCTCAAATTTTCATGGATCTTTTCGAGAAAAATGTGTAAAATAAGTGAAAAACGGAAGAAAATCAATGAAAATTGATAAAATCAATCAAATAAATTTTATGTAATTGATGAAAACATGCGAAATCGATCTGAACGAAATTTACGAACACTGGTGAAGTAGGTGAAAAAGTGGGTGAAATTGATAATAAAAAGTGCCGGTAAAATCGATAAAAATATGTGAATTCGATGAAAATTCCGGCGATATTTGTGAAAACTGGGAAACAAATCAGTGAGAAACAGGTGAAATATTTGAAGAATGAGTTAAATCATTGAAAAAATGTTATAATATGTGAATAATGTAAAATCAATGAAATTCAAGTGAAATAGATTGAAAAAATATGAAATTAGTGAAATATAAAGTTAATCCGTTTAACTAGCAAAAACAGTGTGAACTGAAATAGTAGAATTTTTTTTATAGGAGAAAACAAAATAAATCGATTGAAAATAGAAAATGCAATGGACAATAGGTTATAATTGATCAAGAACGAGCAAATTAGCAAAAATATATAAAACCAGTAAAAATCAATAAAACTTGAATTAAACTAACTAATATAATAAGTTAAGTGGCTTAGATCGGTAAAGAAATATCTTTCAAACGATAAGGTAAGTGAAATAATTTGAGATATACTTAAAAATAATTGAAGATGTATAATTATTTGAGTTGAAAATTCGGTAAATACTTGTGAAATCAATGTAAATTCAAGTGAAATTCGCAAAAAAAATGAATTACATCGGTGAAACGATGAAAAACTTAAAAAGTGAGGGTTTTTTGCACTTTGCACCCCCGAAATATGGGAAATAGACACTTTGCACCCCCAAAACTTAGATTTAGCACTTTGCACCCTCAAAATATGAAAAATGTAGCACTTTGCACCCTCTTTTATTTTCAGGCAAAAATTCATGGGCAAACTAGGTCAATTATAAATATTTGGTACTTTGCATCCCAAACTTGAGAAATTGACACTTTGCACCCCCAAAATAAAATTAGCACTTATCACCCTCGAATTAAGAACAAATTAGCAACTTGCACCCCCGAAACATATAATCAACACTTAACAACTCAAATTAAAAAAAAAAACTCAAACCCCTCATTTTTTCCGGTAAAGTTGACCATCGGGGTGAAGAAAAAGGCAAAATAGGTAATTTTTTTATCTGATTGAACAACCTACATTTATATACATATATACAAATTAAATACCATGAATTTGAATTGATTACATCATATAACAAATTAACAAGCCATGAATTGTAGCTTGTACAAATTAAACGTGCTATGCACAACAATTGAGTGAGTAAAAATTGGTAAGTTCAACTTTGCTTTAGATTTTTTTCATCCCGACAGTCAACTTTGCCAGAGAAAATGAGGGGTTTGAGGGTTTTTTTTTTTTTAATTTGAGGGTGTTAAGTGTTAATTTTGTGTTTCGAGGGGAGGGGGTGCAAGTTGCTGATTTGTTCTTAATTCGAGGGTGATAAGCACTAATTTTATTTTGTGGGTGCAAAGTGCCAAAGATTTATAATTGAATTACCTATTTTGCCCTTAAGTTTTGCTTGAAAATAAAAGAGGGTGCAAAGTGCTGTATTTTTCATATTTTGAGGGTGCAAAGTGCTAAATCTAAATTTCGAGGGTGCAAAGTGCCTATTTTCCATGTTTCGGGGATGCAAAGTGCAAAAAACCCAAAAAGTGATGAAATATGTGAAAATCGGGTAAAATTGTTGAAAAGAATTTCTAAAGTCGGTGAAAATATGTGAAAATTGATTAAATTGGTAAAAATGAGTGAAATCAGTAAAATAAAAAAAGTTTAACCAACAAAAATAAGGTCAAACCATTAGAAAAATAGTTTAAACCGAAAAAATCTAAAGAAATAGATAAAAATACTCATGATGAAGTTAATAAGTTGAATAGATGTCAGTGATATTTTATGACATAATGGAGTTAATTTTACTCTGATTTACAACAAAATACCACTAAAATTAAATAGACAAGTACAACATATGTGCACTTTAAACCGGTGAAAACACTGGTGAAAATATGGGTGAAATTGGTAATAAAAAAATGCCAGTAAATTTGATAAATACAAGTTAAATTGATAAAAATTAGGGTGACATTTTTTAAAACATTGGAAACAAATTGGTGAAATAAGTGAAAAACGGGTGAAATATATGAAAAAAATTTGTTAAATCATTGAAAAAAGATTAAAATATGTGAAATCAATGAAAATTGATCAAAAAGATGTGAAATGAGTGAATTATAACTTAAACTGATAAAAATAAGTAAATTAAGAAAAATAAAAAAAATTAACTAGAAATTTTTTTCATTTTTGTTTGAATAGGAGAAAACAAAAGAAATCGATGAAAAATATGAAAAATTGTGGACAATAGGTTATAATGGATCAAGAATGAGTAATTCAGTTAAAAAATATAAAATCAATGAAAATTGAAAATTTAATTAATATAATAAGTGAAAGGACTATGCTATCATCACAACCAAGCATCATAACCCGATATCATAGCCCATAATTTAAAATTGCAAAAGAAAAAAAAAACAGCCACTAATCATCAAATAAAAATAAACTGGTGGAGTAGCACTGATTAATATATTATTCAAGTTTTTTATATAGCTTGAGATGTGTTTAAGTTTGATTCAAAAATCGAATTAGAACAACTTTAATCATGCCGAACATAAGTCGAGCATGTAGCTTGATATTATTTCTACAAATTGTCACTTGCTAGCTTATCGATCGAGCAAATAAAAAAATGTTATTCAATCTTATTTATAAGAACGAGATTTAATCAAATATCAAATAACTTATTTAGATTTTCACTCTTTCGCAAATTGTTTAATAATGTAATGATGAAAAACTTAGAGGACAATATGAAATGTTTGTCCCTAGTGGTCAGATGAGGTCCAGAGAGGGGAGGGGAGGGGATTAATAGACCACTGTACCTTTTAAAATTTATCTAACTTTCCTTATCAGCAGCGTAAGATGATCAAAACTTATGAGATTACTTAGCTGTTCACGAACAAAGCTTGTTCTGCATAAGCTGACCACTAGTCTGATTTTACTTATCTGTTTCTAATTAAATCAGAGTTTGAAACTTTTTATGCAGCGGATTTATGTCAGGTGTTTTTCAAACAAATTTTTCTTACTTAAAGAATTTATTGCCAATTTTAAAACTCCTTTTAAAATCTTTAGTTTTTCCAAGTGTTTGTTAGCTTTCAGAAATATGCTAGTACGCCAAACAGTAAATCAAGCACAAATATTTTTTTATAGTATTTATATAGACAAGAATGTCTTTTAGTATACTCTTTTAAATCACGAAGATTTATGTTATACTAGAAACACCAAGTAACCACTACACTCTACTTGCGTTTTTACAACAAATGATATAAAGCCGCAAGTGCGTAATAGGAAATTACTGAGAAGACCTATCATCTGAAGTATTTTCACTCACAAAGATAGAAAACTACTTCTCATAACTCTTTTATACAGAAATCACTAAGATTAAAAATATTTTCTTGTTTTCCTCAACTTAGCTTGTCAATAGATGACTTCGCTGTTTAGTTTTCTATTTTTGAGTATTGAGACTTAGAATATTTGATCGTTGAATTGCTCACAGTTGTTGTGATTGAGTTGTTGTCTCGAACTCTTGAACTTCGAACTATTTATACTTGATGTTTGAATTCTGCCCATTGAGATAAGACATATTTCAAATATTTTTCGAGTACTGGTCCTTATTTCTGAGCGGCTCTCTGCAACCGTTCATTGTACAGTCTGATATACGGATCTGACATTAGCATTAAATGCACCTTGATGATACAATGTTTCTCTTCAATCATTTGTCTTTAATACTCCTCTCTTGCAACAATTATTACATTGAGTCCACTTACTACTGTTGGAGTGACTTTTTGATCACTTCTACTCTGCTGATGGAATCCACTCTGGTGATTCATATCGAACTTATTTGATTTGACATTATGAAAATCCACCAGTCTGATTCCGAACTCAGCATCAGATCAGTAGTCTTTTGGACTGAAATTTAATCTTCTTATTTTACAGGTCTTTTCGATTAAACTTCTTCATAGGTTTCCCAAGATTTCGTTACTTAGCTGATGACTTTTGAAAATCATCAAAATCTCTCTTCACTTCTTCATCTTCATCCAACATGAAAGAACCACTTACTCAAGTACCAAATTGCAATTTTCACATTCCATATTCACAACAGTCAAATTGCATTTAATTTGAACCCCAACTCATCATCCATTGTGATTTTATAATTTTTATTATAGTGGAATAAAAATCCAGTAACATATTAGCAAAATCATTATGATTGCTATAATCCCCAAACGTATTGCATTTACTTCCCTTTTAACCATCCAACCTAATATCAACTATCCCTATTTATACCCCCATTTCTCAGTTTACCTGTTCTGCAGAAATCCCTTCACCAGGGGCGCCCTCCCTAGTTCAAACATCCAGGTGATTTTTGGTTTATTATTTATGAACTTATTGTGGTTCAAATTATTTTCAAGGGTTTTATTCTGTCGGAAAAGTGTTGATTTAAGAAAAGTTAATTTAATTACGGTAAAAAGCGTGTAAGTTTGCATCTTTTGTTTCGTTTTGCACTCAAAGTGGATTAATGCTTGCTAGATTTATTTATATTGCATGATTTAATGTGGAAATAAAATTCTTGTTAGATTCAGTGGATTTCATAAGGTGATGAGAAACAAATAATGTGAACATTACCTGTAGTGATGCATCTTACGTCTATCTAGGCACAAAGACCATTTAGGCTTTACCATAGAATGAAATTACTTCTGCTTTCTCAAAGTTTTTGGGCCTCTTATCCTGGTTATGTTTCAATATTTGTGTTTGGATACATGGAAAAAGTAACAAATATTCATTTATCTTGTTGTTTCTAGTTAAGAGTGTATTCTTTTGGAAATTTTCTATAAAATGTAGCAGTGGTGTCATACTAACTTAGCAAATTTGACTTTTCTGCTGTAAGAATGCACTTTAGTGGTAACTTGTGTTGCAAAGGTATGTTTTTGGCATACACACTGGAACTTCGAAATACAGTTTTGTAAAAGTAAGACTATAGTAGAATTCTTTATTATACTCGAGTTGTCTTTGAAGCTATATTTTGTGAAGCAAAAGAAGTTTTTTCTCTATAATAGAATGCATGTTTACATTTCATGTTTATATTAATGTTATTTCCAAAAGTTAGCCATAACCTTAAATTGTTAACTAATTGCCTTGCATGTGTGAATTGTCCAATTCCAGATACGCTTGTATATCTTTAAGGTTCCCTTTGTAGCTTCAAAGAATTAACTATGGTTCGATCAATGGTGAAATATGAGATGATTGCTAATGAGTAAACGAGGCGCGTGACGTTCAAGAAAAGAATGACCAGTTTTCTCAAAAAGCTTGAAGAAATTAAAATGCTATGTGGCATCGATGCCTGTGCAGTTGTTTTGCATGAAGATGGGAGTCAATCGAAAGTGTGGCCTTCGCAGCATGAAGCATTACGAGTTGTCGAGAGGTTTAGAAGTTTACCAGCTCCTGTACAGACGAACAAAATGTTAGATCAAGCTGGGTTTCTCAAGCAGAACTTGGCTCGATTAAACAATAATTTGGAGAGAGAGAGCAAGAAAATTCGGTCATTGGAGATTGAACTACTCTTGGCTGACTGTCTAGACAAAGATGTAGTGGATGTCAGCAACCCACAAGATCTTCATGAGATGCTTCGCCAGTTGGAGAGCAAGATTCGAGTGGTTGATTGGAGGATTGAAGATATTCAGAATACTCCTTCTACCTCGAATGCATGTGCTAAAGAGAATGAACCTAATAATGGTAAAGGGAAGCAACCGCTTTATCCTTTCTGAAGTCATGTTTTAAACATTTATTTTCTCTTTTAAATAAATTTGCTATAAACATATACTCTAACTTAGATTAATGTTATTTTAGTTATGACATAAAAGTCTATTTTTTATTTAAGGTTATATTATTGTTAATTTTAAATATTATAGATTTTTATATCTAATCAACTCTTGAAAATATATAGGTTGATTAAGCCATATTTCACACATGTAAAAAATTATTAATTTATTCATATTTATTAAATTTAAACAAAATCGTTGAAATTCAATTATAATATTTATCTTTTAGTATACGAAGCAATACAATAAAATATTCTACAATTTAGATATAAATAATATATGATAGTTAACAAAAATTAAATGTGACTGTTGGATGGAGTAGATAAAACAGAGTATTTAAATGACTAAAACACTGTTCACTGTCTAAAATCTGAATTTAATATTCAAATTAGAATGAAGTTTTATTATAGTTATTTTCTACATTAACTCCAATAATTAGGAAATTAACTCTTACATCACTTTTATAATTTCATTATTGTTCTCCTATAACACATAAAAATAAAAATACTATTATTTTGAATAGTTGCTCAAGTATATTTGTAAAAATTATTATAATGTTTTACCAATATGTTGTTATGTAAAAAATATTATTTGTTTCATTTAAAAATTTAGTACAATGTATCATTCCTTAAAATAATCAAATTCTCGTAAATATCATAAAATTATGTTAAAGTAGAATTGCTCTTACCTATGAATGAACAAAAATGCTTATGACTTAGTGGATTAAGTATTCTTTATTTGACATGAGAAATATTACCTCAAATTTTCATGGATCTTTTCGAGAAAAATGTGTAAAATAAGTGAAAAACGGAAGAAAATCAATGAAAATTGATAAAATCGATCAAATAAATTTTATGTAATTGATGAAAACATGCGAAATCGATCTGAACGAAATTTACGAACACTGGTGAAGTAGGTGAAAAAGTGGGTGAAATTGATAATAAAAAGTGCCGGTAAAATCGATAAAAATATGTGAATTCGATGAAAATTCCGGCGATATTTGTGAAAACTGGGAAACAAATCAGTGAGAAACAGGTGAAATATATGAAGAATGGGTTAAATCATTGAAAAAATGTTATAATATGTGAATAATGTAAATTCAATGAAATTCAAGTGAAATAGATTGAAAAAATATGAAATTAGTGAAATATAAAGTTAATCCGTTTAACTAGCAAAAACAGTGTGAACTGAAATAGTAGAATTTTTTTTATAGGAGAAAACAAAATAAATCGATGGAAAATAGAAAATACAATGGACAATAGGTTATAATTGATCAAGAACGAGAAAATTAGTAAAAATATATACAACAAGTAAAAATCAATGAAACTTGAATTAAACTAACTAATATAATAAGTTAAGTGGCTTAGATCGGTAAAGAAATATCATTCAAATGATAAGGTAAGTGAAATAATTTGAGATATACTTATAAATAATTGAAGATGTATAATTATATGAGTTGAAAATTCGGTAAATACATGTGAAATCAATGTAAATTCAAGTGAAATTCGCAAAAAAATGAATTACATCGGTGAAACGATGAAAAACATAAAAAATGATGAAATATGTGAAAATAGGGTAAAATTGTTGAAAAAAATGCTAAAGTCGGTGAAAACATGTTAAAATTGATTAAACTGGTAAAAATGAGTGAAATCAGTAAAATAAAAAAAAGTTTAACCAACAAAAATAAGGTCTAACCATTAGAAAAATGGGTTAAACCGAAAAAATCTAAAGAAATAGATAAAAATACTCATGATGAAGTTAATAAGTTGAATAGATGTCAGTGATATTTTATGATATAATGGAGTTAATTTTACTCTGATTTACAACAAAATACCACTAAATTTAAACAGACTAGTACAACGTATGTGCACTTTAAACCGGTGAAAATATGGGTGAAATTGGTAATAAAAAATGCCAGTAAATTTGATAAATACAAGTTAAATTGATAAAAATTCAGGTGACATTTTTTAAAACATTGGAAACAAATTGGTGAAATAAGTGAAAAACGGGTGAAATATATGAAAAAAATTTGTTAAATCATTGAAAAAAGATTAAAATATGTGAAATCAATGAAAATTGATCAAAAAGATGTGAAATGAGTGAATTATAACTTAAACTGATAAAAATAAGTAAATTAAGAAAAATAAAAAAAATTAACTAGAAATTTTTTTTCATTTTTGTTTTAAATAGGAGAAAACTAAAGAAATCGATGAAAAATAGGAAAAATTGTGGACAATAGGTTATAATTGATCAAGAATGAGTAATTTAGTAAAAAAATATAAAATCAATGAAAATTGAAAATTTAATTAATATAATAAGTGAAAGGACTATGCTATCATCACAACCAAGCATCATAACCCGATATCACAGCCCATAATTTAAAATTGCAGAAGAAAAAAAACCACCCACTAATAATCAAATAAAAATAAACTGGTGGAGTAGTACAGATTAATATATTATTCAAGTTTTTATACAGCTTGAGATGTTTTTAAGTTTGATTCAAAAATCGAACTAGAACAACTTTAATCATGCCGAACATAAGTCGAGCTTGTAGCTTGATATTATTTCTACAGATTGTCACTTGCTAGCTTATCGATCAAGCAAATAAAAAATGTTATTCAAACTTATTTATAAGAACGAGATTTAATCAAATATCAAATAACTTATTTCGATTTTCACTCTTTCGCAAATTGTTTAATAATGTAATGATGAAAAACATAGAGGAAAATATGAAATGTTTGTCCCTAGTGGTCAGATGAGGTCAAGAGAGGGGGGGAGGGGATTAATAGACCTCTGTACCTTTTAAAATTTCTCTAACTTTCCTTATCAGCAGCGTAAGCTGATCAAAACTTATGAGATTACTTAGCTGTTCACAAACAAAGCTTGTTCTGCATAAGCTGACCACTAGTCTGATTTTACTTATCTGTTTCTAATTAAATCAGAGTTTGAAACTTGTTATGCAGCGGATTTATGTGACGTGTTTTTCCAATTTATTGCCAATTTTAAAACTCCTTTTAAAATCTTTAGTTTTTCCAAGTGTTTGTTAGCTTTCAGAAATATGCTAGTACGCCAAACAGTAAATCAAGCACAAATATTTTTTTATAGTATTTATATAGACAAGAATGTCTTTTAGTATACTCTTTTAAATCACGAAGATTTATGTTATACTAGAAACACCAAGTAACCACTACACTCTACTTGCGTTTTTACAACAAATGATATAAAGCCGCAAGTGCGTAATAGGAAATTACTGAGAAGACCTATCATCTGAAGTATTTTCACTCACAAAGATAGAAAACTACTTCTCACAACTTAACTTGTCAATAGATGACTTCACTGTTTAGTTTTCTATTTTTGAGTATTGAGACTTAGAAGATTTGATCGTTGAATTGCTCACAGTTGTTGTGATTGAGTTGTTGTCTCTAACTCTTGAACTTCGAACTATTTATACTTGATGTTTGAATTCTTCCCATTGAGATAAGACATATTTCAAATATTTTTCGAGTACCGGTCCTTATCTCTGAGCGGCTCTCTGCAACTGTTCATTGTACAGTCTGATATACGGATCTGACATTAGCATTAAATGCACCTTGATGATACAATGTTTCTCTTCAATCATTTGTCTTTAATACTCCTCTCTTGCAACAATTATTACTGTAACACCCCAATCCCACATTGATTGTTGATGAATTGTTTGAATGGTTAATAAAGACTTGACCTATTTCTACTTGTCAACATGGACTTAAGCATTTTGGGCTAGTGGACTAAAGCACAACAATGTTGACAAGGTCAGAAGTGGATCCCAAAAGCTAGCTATTGAAGTTGGAGAGCCCAAGGCCATATAAACCCCACATTAGTATCTCATTCTACCAATGTGGGATAAGGTCTCATACCCTTCAATTAGGATCATTACATTCCACCACGCTTCCTTTGCCAACGCCCACGTTGGCCCACTCTAGTTGCCTACTCCGGTGGCCCACTCTAAGTGGCTTCACTCGTCTTTGCGGTAGCCCTTTCTTAGGTCGCTCCTTCCCGGGTCGCTCCTTCCTAGGTGAGAAATCAGTGAGAAACAAATTCCGGCGATATTTGTGAAAAATGGAAAACAAATCAGTGAGAAACAGGTGAAATATATGAAGAATGAGTTAAATCATTGAAAAAATGTTATAATATGTGAATAATGTAAAATCAATGAAAATTCAAATGAAATAGATAGAAAAAATATGAAATTAGTGAAATATAAAGTTAATCCGTTTAACTAGCAAAAACAGTGTGAACTGAAATAGTAGAAAAACAGTGTGAACTGAAATAGTAGAATTTTTTTTATAGGAGAAAACAAAATAAATCGATGGAAAATAGAAAATACAATGGACAATAGGTTATAACTGATCAAGAACGAGCAAATTAGAAAAAATATATAAAACCAGTAAAAATCAATGAAACTTGAATTAAACTAACTAATATAATAAGTTAAGTGGCTTAGATCGGTAAAGAAATATCTTTCAAATGATAAGGTAAGTGAAATAATTTGAGATATACTTAAAAATAATTGAATATGTATAATTATTTGAGTTGAAAATTCGGTAAATACATGTGAAATCAATGTAAATTCAAGTGAAATTCGCAAAAAATGAATTACATCGGTGAAACGATGAAAAACATAAAAAATAATGAAATATGTGAAAATCGGGTAAAATTGTTGAAAAAAATGCTAAAGTCGGTGAAAACATGTGAAAATTGATTAAACTGGTAAAAATGAGTGAAATTAGTAAAATTAAAAAAGTTCAACCAACAAAAACAAGGTCAAATCATTAGAAAAATGGTTTAAACCGAAAAAATATAAAGAAATAGATAAAAATATTCATGATGAAGTTAATAAACTGAATATATGTCAGTGATATTTTATGACATAATGGAGTTAATTTTACTCTGATTTACAACAAAATACCACTAAAATTAAATAGACAAGTACAACGTATGCGCACTTTAAACCGTTGAAAAATAATGCATGTGAAGTCTTAAATACATTTGTAATCAGTAAAAAATTCGGGAAAAATGTGTGAAAATTTGATTAAAAAGGATAAAACTGGTAAAAGTAAAGGTAAAGTTGGTCAAAATATGAGGAATCGATGAAAATTAGTTCGAATGGAATTTATAAGAAAAACGATGAAACCGGTGAAATTCAATAAAATTGAGTAAAGCCGGTGAAAAAAGGGTAAAATCGGTCAAAAATGTAAAGTTGTTAAGAACATATTTAATAAATGAATATTTTAGATGAATAACATGTGAAATTAGTTTAAAAACACGAAAATTAGGTAAAAATGGGTTAAAATGGTTAAAATGAGTGAAATCAGTTAAAAAAACATTCAATTAGTGAAATCGGTAGACACATGATTTAAACTAAAGAAAAATAACAAAAGAAATCAACAAAAAATGAGAAAATAATGAAAAATGTTATAACCGATAAAAAAGGAATAAATTGCTTTAAAAAAGTTTAAACAGTGAGAACATATGAATCGATGAAAGTTTGAGTGAAATTTGTGAAGAAACGGGTAAAATCAGTCAAAAAAGTTTGAAGTCAGTGAAAATATTTTTAATCAATGAAAATTTAAGGTGAATAATATGTGAATTCAGTGAAATAGATGAAAATGAGTTAAATTTTAACCGACAAAAACAAGTTGAAATCGAAAGAAAATGGTTTAAACTGAAAAAAAGATCGACGAAAAATGGAAAAACAATGAAAAATGTTACAATCGATTAAAAAGCGAAAAAATCGAAAAAAAAAATAAACCGTGAAAACATATGAATCGATGAAACTTCGGTGAAATTGGTAAACATTTGTGAAAAAACTGGTGAAACCAGTAAGAAAAATATTCGTGAAATCGATAAAAGCTCAGGTGAAATTTATGAAGAAACGGATGAAACTTGTGTCATCGGTGAATAACGGATAAACTTGACATGAAAATTACTATAATGGAATGAACTATGTTGGTCCCAAGTGGTCAGATGAGGTCTAGAGGGGGGGGTGAATAGACCTCTGAAAATTTTTGAACTTAAAACTTTTTCAGTCTTCTGTCAGCAGACTAAGCTGATGAAGAACAGTAAGCAGACTGAGCTGATCGTGAACAAATCTTGAACAGCAGACTGACCACTCTTCTTACAAATACTTAGCTGTTTTTCAGCAAAACAGTTTTCCAAAGAGTATACTTGCAGCGGATTGTTTGAAAGTGTTTTTCACAAGTAAACTAAGTTCTTAAAAGATTTTATCACCAGTTTTACAAACTCCTTTTAAAATCTTTTTGTAATTCAAAGTGTGTAAATATGCAAGCTTTAAAATATGCAAGAAAACTTAAATGCAATCAACACAAAGAATTTTCATAGTGGTTATGTGGATAGAAATCCTTTAGTCCACTCTTCCAGATCACTTAGATTATGGGTTATACTATAATCACACAGATTACAATATTTCTCCACTTATACCTAGACAACTAATGAAAAGACTATAAGCTCACAATAGAAAATCACTAAGAAATTCTACTCTCTGAAGTTTGATCACTCACAAAGATGGATCACAACTCCTCACAACACTCAGCTATTACAAGATCACTCAGATCGTAATTTTCTGTTTTCTTCAACTGGGTTTCTGTCAACAGATGACTTCCACCAGACGAGTGAGCTGTTCGAGCTTTTGAGACTTAGAAAAAAATTCTGCTTCAAAAACGAAATCTCTGATTGTTGTTGTGTGTCTTGCTCGTTGAAAATCAGCTCTATTTATACTTGAATTTGAATTTATGACCGTTGAAGCAAATCACATCATCAAATCCATAGACTTAGCCCGAAATCAGAACGGCTACCTGCTACAGTACCTTTTCTGATGTACTTTCCTGTAGCTGCATTAAATGCACTCTGCTGATACGAGGTTTTCTTCAATCATTTGCCATTACTACCCTTCTCTTCCAGCATTTATTACACCAGGTGCATTTATTACCGTTGAACTAGTCTCATGATCCCTTCTACTCTGCTGATCGAAGCAACTCATCTGATAGGCACTCTGCTGATCAAATTCTGAACTAATCTGATTTGAGTCAGCTGATGATCTACCCTTCTGTTTGCTGTTCCAGCATGAGATCACTAGTCTTCTGGGCTTTGAACTTTGAACTCTTCTGATATCTTCTTTACTTGTTCAAAGATCCTTCTAAGGGAACTAAGCTTTCCATACTTAGCTGATTATGATGTTTTGGAAATCATCAAAACCTTCCCTTAAAAATTAACTTCTTTTCTCTTCATCTTCATCCAACAATTTCCCCCTTTTTGATGATGACAAAACTTCAGCTAAGTACCTGTACCTAAACTAAAGTTCTGATCCTCAAAAATTTCTGAGATAGAAATAGTGTGTTGGATTCAAACTTGCAATTTTATAGATAATTGAACTGTTTTCATATTACAAGTGTTGAAAGATGAAGGGTGCGAAGTAATTAAAAAGATTACAAGGATTTTTAAGATAAAAGAAAATCTAGCCTAAGCTAGTCTTCTTCCTTCTTCTCTTCTTCAGCTTCCTTGTCTTCTTTTTCAGATTCTTCATCAGATGGTTTGGAAGTTTCAGCTTCCAATGTTTCAAAGAATCTTTTCCTCAACAGCTCTATCTTCTTATATTTGACATCAGGATCAAGCTGTTCTTCAGCTGAGTCTTTGGCAGCAGCTATTTCTTTATCAGACTTGGCTTTTGCTTCAGCTTCAGCATTGTCAGCTTCTTCATTTTCAGCTTTCTCTTCTTCTGTGATCTTCTCATCTGTTGGTCTGCTTGTTCCTTCCATGTTTTTATCAGTCTCATCAGCAGATTCTTCCAACACTTCAGTTTCTTCAGCATCATCTTGATTTTCTTCTTCCCTTCCAAAAGAAGTTCCAACTCTTTTCTGTCCAAATACCCTCTCTTCCCCCTTTTTGTCATCATCAGCAGGGTTGATTGGATATTGTGGCAAGGCTGGTGTAATCTGAAGTGCGTCACAGAGAAGTTTGATGTTTTCTTCCATGGCATTTATTTGAGCTTGTTGTTTGAGTTGATTGGCCTTGAAATCTTTCACTTCTTTGAGCAAATCCTCTCCTTGATCACCCAATTGAATTTGAGTTCCTAAAATCCAATTTGATGAAGCAGTGAAGTCTTTCATCATATTTTCCATGACTTCATCTTCTGCTTGGAGGGCCGTTTCAACTGTTTCTTCAATACGTCTCCAACCATCAGCAGTGCTCTGAGTCCTTCTTCTGAGTATGTCCATATCTTGACAAATGGACTTAACATTTTGAGCAGTATCTTCTATCAGCTTTGTTGGAACAGCAGCAACTTTCTGACTGGGTTGACGCACAGCAGCCAGCACATCTGCTTTTAACTCCTCCTTCATTTCCTTTAATGATTTGTCAATCATTTGTCGGATGGAGTCCAACAAATTTGTCTGATCATTTTGAGAAGTTGAAGGAACATCTGTTGGAATAGCAGGCAAAGTACGAGGCGTTTCTTTGATAGGTTGCTCTGATGTTTGGATTATCAGTTCAAGAGACTGATCTGCTGGACCAGAAATGTGCTCAACTTCCTTGGCCTTATCAGCATGACTAGGAGTGCTTTCCTTCTCCTTAGTCTGATCATCTTTTTCATCAGCAGCTTCCTTATCCTTGATCTGATCAGCTGGAATAACTTCTTCTTTCTTGGAATCATCAGCTGTTTCAGTCTTATCATTTTGCTCTTTGTTCTGATCAGGTGGGTCAGATGTACCCTCTTTGTGCTTTTGTTGATCAGAAGACTCTTCTTTGTCTTTATCAGCAGGGGATATGATCTTCTTAACAGTCTCAACTGTTTTCAGCAATCCCTCATTGTCTACAGCTGACCTGTTAGAAATCCATGTAAAATTGTCAAGAGGAATAAAAGGTGAGTATGGTTCCTCAGGTAGCTCTTCATATGGTTTGATGTTAGGACCATAGACAATGTGCTTGATATTTGGAAGAGGGACCAATGAGCTGGGTTGTCCCTTTAGCTTCCTTGATTTCTTTGCCCAAAGCTCCATTGCTTGAGCGATAGCCATCTTGATTGATCTTTCCTTGAGGTCTTCTGATTCACCATAATCCTCAGGAACAGACTCAAAGATCTTCTTTGCTTCAGCCTTGACTATGTGACTTATCCTTAGCCATAACCTGTTCAGAAAGAATTCTGAATCCAGTGCTTGCATGAGTGATCCAGTCTCAAGCCACTTTAACACCCAGGCTTCTTCAACAGTGAAGGCTTTCCACTTGGCCATTTCAGCTGGACTCTTTGTCAGTCTGAATTCTCTCCATCTGTTGTATCTGATCTTTTCAGCATTAAACAACGTCAGACGGTTGATTCTTTCATTTTCAGCATCTAGCCTCTTGAGGAATTCTTCAAAGATAGCGGGATCATCCCTGACAATCTCTAAGGCTAATCTAATCTCCTCTCTTCTTTTTGGCTTTATCTTTGGTGCAGGCATAGCTGGTATTGGTTTGTTTGGATCTCTTTGTTCATCAATAACTAGCCCACCAGTATGCTGAGGTCCATGAGCATCCTTGATGCTTGCTTCAATAACAGCAGCCAACTCTGCTGCCTCAACAGCATCTCTTTGCTCTTGAGTCATTTTGCTGGCCTCTTCTTCCAGCCTTTTTAGCTCTAGGCTTTTCAGCCTATCTTCTTCTGCCTTTTCTGCAGCTTTCCTTAGCTTTTCAGCAGCATCATGTTTTTTCTTTTCAGCAGCAGTTAGGTATGTTGCAATTTTACCAGTCCGTCTTCTCCTTGATTCAGGACTTTCAACTGCTTGAATAGGAGTTGCAGCAACAGGAGTAGGATGCAACAAGAGTGCATCTTTTTCATGTGTAGTACTAGTCTGCTGTGCTTCTTCAACTTCAGCAGATAGTGCAGCAGATGAGTCTTCTGTAGATACTCCAACTGTAGAAACAATTTCAGTTTCAGCAGCAGCAGCTTTAGCAGCCTTGACAGCAGGTTCTTCAATAGTTAATGGCCTTTCTGCTTCTGTTGTTGTTTCTCTTACTGTTGCAACTGGCTCCTCAGAGAAAGTTACCTTTCTCTTGACCGTTGATTTTGCCAATCTTTTGGCAGGGGGGTTGACAGTAGGAGGTCCCCTTGCCTCACTTCTGGTTCTCAACCTTTTCAACCTTTGAAGAGGAATTTCTTCATCGGACTCTGTTCTTTCAGGTGAGGAACCTGTATCCATCTTTTCAAGCTCAGCAGTGAAGTCATCTATCACCTTCTCAGGGACTTCAATCTCAACTTCTGTTGATCCAGCTTCAACAGTAGAGCTTGCTGCTTGATCAGCAGACTTGCTTGTCTGACCTTCCTTCTTGCTTTTCTTAGAAGGACCCTTTTTGGATTTTGCAGTGGCCTTTCTTTTTGGTTCTGCCACCACTTTTCTTACTGGTTCATACAACTTGAACTCTTTACTACCATGAGTAGTCTTTCCACCAGCCATAGGACAGTTTAGTGACATGAACAGATGGCTAAGCAAAATGGCATGCGAAGTCCTCTTGTCACTCAGCAGATCATAGACATGAACTGCCCAATTCACCTTCAGTCCATAGTAGATACAAACCATGGTGTAGTACCTCCTCCTAGGTAAACCATCTAAAGAGCTCGTGCTACAATCCAGCACCTTCGCAATGATGTCTGCGAACCTCTGATACTCATCTTTTAACTGAGTTTTCATCAGAGCCCCAGTCATCTCTTCTCCCTTTTTAGCACAAATTTCCCAAAATTCTTCCTCTTTCTCAGACCCTAGGTCTGTTACATCTCCTCCTTCATTCTTAAGTTTGTAAATTTCACTTAAGACAGCAGCAGAGACAGCAATTTTCTTACCACCAATAACAGCAGTCATGACAGTTTCATCATCGTTAAATTCCCTGGTCGTATAGAAGTGATATACGTCTTCTAAGTAGACCCTGTCCTCGTGTGCTTCCAGAACTGGAACTAATGATGCCTCTTTGATCTTTTCCATGATGGAGCGCATCAGATCGGTACCGGAGAAATGAAATTTGTTGTAGTTTAGGTATCTTCCATCAATAATCTTTTCCATCTCTGAGATTAGTGAGTAGAATTCTGCAAAAGCAATAAACTTTCGAAACAGGAGAGCTTGAGAGTTAGAGAAATTGAGAGTTTATGAGTGCGTAAGACGACTGATATGTTCAGATCGGACTTTATAGGTTTCCTTTAGTTAGGTTTCCGTGATTGATCTGAACCGATGATCTAATCTGACAGTTTTTAATCGTGTGGGTGAGAATTGCGGATTTCAATTTTATTATTTTAATGTCAGATGGGCGGGAAACTCTATCGACGCTAATCTGTTACTTATAAAAGCGCGTTTCTAAGGATACGTTTTATGACCATGCTTATATAAGATATCAGATGAGTAGAGTTTAACTTATCTGACAGACGAGTGATCTGTTATCTGATATTACTAGAGAAAGACAATAGCTAGTAATCTTCCTCTGCTGTTTGTCAATCCAGCAAGATAAAATAATCTTCAGTCTTCAAGAATTAAGAACAGATCTTCTGATGACATAACTTCAACTAACTGTCATTAACAAATTTCATCTTTAGAACAGAAGTACCGCTAGTCTTACACGTTCCCCCTGACTTTAAGAATCCATAAGCTAACTAGTATGTTGAAGGTTAATCCTTGAATATAATAGTGAATAACTAAGCTGTTGAACTTCAGTCTTCTGATGAGTTCCCCCTCAGCTTATGCATCCAAATTTAGTAGTCCTAGCTCTGCTCTTAGAGTTGAGAACCTTACTTCACTTAAAGGTTTAGTGAAAATATCAGCAATCTGATTGTCTGTATGAACATACTCAATCATTACATTGCCTTTTTCAACATGATCTCTAATGAAGTGATGCTTGATCTCAATGTGTTTAGTCCTTGAATGACTTGTAGTGTTCTGAGTAAGAGAGATTGCACTTGTATTATCACAGTAGATTGGAATTCCACTGATTTTTATGTTGTAATCTTCTAGTTGATGTTTCAACCAAAGTATCTGTGCACAGCAAGCTCCAGCAGCTATATATTCAGCTTCAGCAGTAGATATAGAAACTGAAGTCTGTTTCTTACTCATCCATGAGATCAGACGACTACCTAAGAACTGACAGGCACCTGTTGTGCTCTTTCTGTCAATTTTGCAGCCAGCAAGGTCTGAATCTGAATAACCAATAAGCTCAAATCCAGATTCTCTAGGATACCACAATCCCAAATCTTGAGTGCCTTTAATGTATTTCAATATCCTCTTGGCAGCTAAGAGATGAGATTCCTTGGGGTTTGATTGAAATCTTGCACAGACTCCAACTGAGTACATTATATCAGGTCTACTTGCTGTTAGATACAACAATGAACCAATAATGCCTCTATATTTGGTTATGTCAACTGATTTGCCATCTTCATCTTTATCCAAACGAAGACTTCTAGACATAGGAATGGTAGCAGTTGAGCTAGTTTCCATACCAAATTTCTTGAACAGATCTCTTGTGTATTTTGCTTGGCTGATGAATATTCCATCAGGCAACTGTCTAACTTGCAGACCAAGAAAATAATTAAGTTCACCCATCATGCTCATTTCAAACTTATTCTGCATCAGCTTGGAGAACTTATCACACATCTGTTGGTTAGTTGAACCAAAAATAATATCGTCCACATATATTTGCACAAGTAATATATGATTTTCCCATTCAATTGTAAACAAAGTTTTATCTACCTTACCTTGACGAAATCCTTTAATTAAAAGAAAATCAGATAGGGTATCATACCATGCTCTTGGAGCCTGTTTCAGTCCATAGAGGGCTTTCTTCAGACGATATACTTTGTCCTCTTCTTGATAGACTTCAAATACAGGAGGTTGTTCAACATATACTTCTTCTTGCAGTTCTCCATTGAGAAAAGCAGACTTCACATCCATCTGATAGACAGTGAAGTTTTTGTAAGCAGCATAGGCAAGAAACAGTCTGATTGCTTCAAGTCTTGCTACTGGTGCAAATGTCTCATCAAAGTCAATGCCTTCTTCTTGACAATAACCCTTGGCCACTAATCTTGCTTTGTTTCTGGTAACAATACCATCTTCATTCATCTTATTTCTGAAAACCCATTTAGTGCCAATTACTCTTTGATGACTTGGTCTAGGAACTAAGTACCAGACTTTATTCCTTTCAAATTGATTCAACTCTTCTTGCATAGCTTCTATCCAGAAGGAATCATTTAGAGCTTCTTCAATTTGCTTAGGCTCTATTTGAGATAGAAAGGTGACAAACATAGCATCTTGTGCAGCAGCTCTTCTTGTTTTCACTCTATCTAAAGGATCACCAATCACTAACTCTGGTGGGTGATTCTTGAGCCATCTTAGATCAGGTTGCAGGTCTGAATGTTGTCCTCTGTTTTGATCTTGCAACACTACTGTTGGAGTTCCAGTAGTAGTCTGTTGAACATTTGCAGTCTGTTGAACAGTCTCTGGTCTGTCAGCTGGTTGTAACTCGTCTGTTAGACAATCAGTGATTTGATTTTGAACAGCACTTGAGTTGACAGCTGGGTTAAGATCAGGTAGTATGATGGGAATATATTCTTCATTTCTTCCAATCTCCAACTTCTGTAAATCAGTAGACAGATCTTGGTTAACACTTTGATTCTTTTCAGAAGATTGACTTGGCTCATCAAATACTACATGGATAGATTCTTCTATTAGTAATGTTCTTTTGTTAAAAACTCTGTAAGCCTTACTAACAGTTGAGTATCCTACAAAGACAGCTTCATCAGCCTTTTCTGCAAATGCAGTAAGGTGATTTTTCCCATTATTCAATACAAAACATTTACAACCAAAATCCTTAAAGTAATGAATGTTTGGTTTTCTGTTGTTCCAAACTTCATATGGAGTCTTGTTCTGATTTTTGTTGATCATACATCTGTTTTGGGTAAAGCAAGCTGTATTTGTTGCTTCTGCCCAAAATCTTTGTGGCAGCTTGGCTTCAGCTATCATGGTCCTGACAGCTTCTTTCAGTGTTATGTTTCTCCTTTCAGCAACACCATTCTGTTGAGGGGTTCTAGCAGCTGAATACTCATGATGTATTCCTTTGATGTTACAATACTCTTCAACAGTAGAGTTTGTAAACTCTGTCCCTCTATCTGATCTGATCTTCAATATTTTGGTACTCTTCTCATTTTGGATCAGTTCCATCAGATTGGTAAGATGTTCCTTGGTTTCACTTTTCTTCTTCATGAAAATCACCCAAGTATATCTTGAATAGTCATCCACAACAGCTAGGCAGTATTTCTTTCCACCATTGCTGACTGGATCAATGGGTCCAAATAAGTCCATATGTAGCAGCTCCAAAATTCTTTCAGAAGATTGGTGCTTCTTGCTTCTGAACGATGACTTGATTTGTTTACCCTTCTGACAGGCGTCACAGAGCTTGTCTTTGCTCATGACTGTTTTAGGAATCCCTTCTACCAAATCATTCTTGATTAATCTGTTAATGGTCTTGAAGTTTAAATGATTCATCATTTTGTGCCATAGCCAACTAACTTCACTTGGTGTAGAAGCCACCAAACAAACACTTGAATTCTTATCAGCAGAATTCCAGTCGACTATGTAGACATTCCCTTGTCTCTTTCCAGATAAGATTACCTTCTTTGTACCGATCTGTTCAACGTAGCACTTATCTGTTGAGAAGATGACTGAATATCCTTTGTCACAAAATTGACTTATGCTCAGCAGATTATACTTTAGGCCTTTAACATATGAGACGTCAGATATCTCTATGTTTCCCTTGATTAATCTTCCTTTAGCTTTAATCTTGCCTTCTTTGCTGTCTCCAAATGTAACACTTGGACCATCCACAACAACTGCATCAGTCAGCTCATGTATGTTTCCACACATGTGCCTTGAACATCCACTGTCCAAGTACCAAATCTTCTCTACTTTACTCCTACTCCTAATCCTAACCTACAAAAATAAAATTGTTTTAGGTACCCTTATTGAGAGGGTCCTGAAGGATTAGTTTCACCTTTGACAATCCAAGATGTTGATGTCTTAGGCTTCTGAGTTTTGACAGGAGCATGAACAGTTTCATTTTTATCATAATTAGCAGATAAGTCATGTTGATGATCAGTATGATAAGAATAGTGTTCATAAGCAGGGTAAGGTGCATGATAAGTAGGGTATGCATGCATTGGATGAGCAGGGTAAGGTGCATAGTAACTAGGAAATTGAGGTGCATGATACATAGGATGATATGCAGCAGGTTGCACATAATATGACTCATTTCCATACCAAGCATTTTGATTTTTCTTGTACTTATGCTTCTTTGGTTTACTTACAGCTTGCTCATTAACAGACGACTTAGTTTTCTTACTAGTCTGATTAGTCTTAACCTCATCAGAAGACTTCCTAGGACTCTTCTGTTTGGGTTTACTAGTCTGTTTTCCTATACTAGGCTCTTTGCTCTTTTTAGCCTTAGGAGATTTCTTCTCCTTTAATTCTTTCTCAGTTGAGGCAGGTCTAGCAGTTTGAACATACAGAATGACCTTACTATTGTCAGCAGATATAAATTTCTCAGTATGATTCAATTCTTGCTTATCCTGTTCTAAAGGTATCTTCTGTTTACTAGACGTAAGAGTGGATGCAACAGATGATTTTTCATGAGACTCAATAACCTTTTCAAGTTCCATGATTTTTCCTTTATGAACCTCACATTCAGCTTTCAGAGATTCATGTTCTTGCTCGAGCTGTTTGTATTCAGCTGATTCTCTTGGCTTTTCAGCTAAAAGTTTCAGTGAACTGTTTTGCTCTTTAAGCAATATCATCTCTTCCTTAAGCTTTTTATATGCTTCAGCAATACCAGTATTGTTCAGCATCATTTGTTCGAATGAATTAAATAATTCATTGTCAAGAGGAGTTACCTCATCCTCGGAGTCATCAGATTCCTTTGCCATCAGGCAGAGGAGAGCAGGTTTTTCTTCATCAGACGATTCTTCATCAGACGTGTCTGAATCTGAATCAGATGAGTAGACAGCAGTCAGCTTTTCTGCTTCAGCCATCATTGCCTTGCCTCTCTGATGCTTTCTTTCTTTTCTTATTTTCTTCTCTTCTTCAGTGTATTTTTCTGCTTTTGGATATGGGCAGTCTTTGATGAAGTGTCCCAATTTCCTGCAGTTGTAACACATTAGTTTTGCTTTATAATCATCTTTATCTTGAGAAGAAAAGTTAGGTTTAGAAGTAGAAGCATTGTTGTATTTGTTCTTCATTTTTCTTTTGTAGAACTTCTTGAAATTGTTCATCAACAGTGCAACATCTCCAGCAGTGTACTCCTTCTTGTTGAGTAGAGTGGCTTCATCAGATGAGTCCACTTCTTTGCTTTTCTGTGCTGGTCTTCTGGTGTTTTCAGCAGCAACAAGTGCAGCTGTGGGTCCTGAAGTTGAGGTTTCTTCAATTCCCATTCTAGGCAGTTTATACTCGAATGCCTTGAGTACAGAGAACAGCTCAGTAAGAGAGATTTTTCCCAAATCCCTTGATTCTTCCATTGCTGTCACTTTCATGTTGAACTTTAGGGGTAGGGCCTTTAGTACTCTGACAGTGATCTCTTTGTCAGTGAAGGTCTTTCCCAACTTTAAAACTTCATTCAGAGTTCTTGTGAATCTGGTATCCATCTGATCAATGGTTTCTCCAGACTTCATTTTGAAGTTGTCAAGTTTCTCCAAGGCAACAGTGAGCTGATGCTCTTTTATTGCATCATTGCCTTCGCTCATATCTCTGACTTTGTCCCACATCTCTTTTGCAGTCTTGCAATGTTTGACTTTGTCAAACCGATCATTATCCAGGGCTTTAGTCATGATGAATCTCCCAACTTTGTCTAGATTGTAAAGCTTTATTTCTTCTGGAGTCATCTCATGAAGGTCTTTTTCCACAACCGTATCAATCTCATTTATTTTTATGGTCTTTGTGAATCTGAATGGACCTTTAATGATACATGTGTACATGTTGTCATTATAAGCAGCTAGAAAGATTTCCATTCTAATCTTCCAGTCTTCAAAAGGCATACCAGCAATGTGGGGAACATGGCTGATACAATCCATTTTTCAAAAAGTTTTGATTTTTCAAAAAGATGCTCTTTTGAAAAGTTTTTGAAAACCTTTGAAAAACACTTGGATCAAGCTCGTTGATCAGGCAGCTGATTCTAATGAACCACCTGCTCTGATACCACTTGTTGGTCCCAAGTGGTCAGATGAGGTCTAGAGGGGGGGGTGAATAGACCTCTGAAAATTTTTGAACTTAAAACTTTTTCAGTCTTCTGTCAGCAGACTAAGCTGATGAAGAACAGTAAGCAGACTGAGCTGATCGTGAACAAATCTTGAACAGCAGACTGACCACTCTTCTTACAAATACTTAGCTGTTTTTCAGCAAAACAGTTTTCCAAAGAGTATACTTGCAGCGGATTGTTTGAAAGTGTTTTTCACAAGTAAACTAAGTTCTTAAAAGATTTTATCCCCAGTTTTACAAACTCCTTTTAAAATCTTTTTGTAATTCAAAGTGTGTAAATATGCAAGCTTTAAAATATGCAAGAAAACTTAATTGCAATCAACATAAAGAATTTTTATAGTGGTTATATGGATAGAAATCCTTTAGTCCACTCTTCCAGATCACTTAGATTATGGGTTATACTATAATCACACAGATTACAATATTTCTCCACTTATACCTAGACAACTAATGAAAAGGCTATAAGCTCGCAATAGAAAATCACTAAGAAATTCTACTCTCTGAAGTTTGATCACTCACAAAGATGGATCACAACTCCTCACAACACTCAGCTATTACAAGATCACTCAGATCGTAATTTTCTGTTTTCTTCAACTGGGTTTCTGTCAACAGATGACTTCCACCAGACGAGTGAGCTGTTCGAGCTTTTGAGACTTAGAAAAAAATTCTGCTTCAAAAACGAAATCTCTGATTGTTGTTGTGTGTCTTGCTCGTTGAAAATCAGCTCTATTTATACTTGAATTTGAATTTATGACCGTTGAAGCAAATCACATCATCAAATCCATAGACTTAGCCCGAAATCAGAACGGCTACCTGCTACAGTACCTTTTCTGCTGTACTTTCCTGTAGCTGCATTAAATGCACTCTGCTGATACGAGGTTTTCTTCAATCATTTGCCATTACTACCCTTCTCTTCCAGCATTTATTACACCAGGTGCATTTATTACCGTTGAACTAGTCTCATGGTCCCTTCTACTCTGCTGATCGAAGCAACTCATCTGATAGGCACTCTGCTGATCAAACTCTGAACTAATCTGATTTGAGTCAGCTGATGATCTACCCTTCTGTTTGCTGTTTCAGCATGAGATCACTAGTCTTCTGGGCTTTGAACTTTGAACTCTTCTGATATCTTCTTTACTTGTTCAAAGATCCTTCTAAGGGAACTAAGCTTTCCATACTTAGCTGATTATGATGTTTTGGAAATCATCAAAACCTTCCCTTAAAAATTAACTTCTTTTCTCTTCATCTTCATCCAACAAACTAAATAATGTTCTCATGATCTTATTTTAGAACCAATTTTATGAGATGTAATGACTAAATCATTCATCATTTTTATATTTTATTACAACTATTCAAAGCCATCAAAATCAATAATAATTAATAAAAATAAATTTCTTAAAAAATAAATTGACCAGTCGTAAATATATATGATATTCAATGACATAAAGATAGCTAATTTTACTCTAATTTACGAAAAATATACATTAAATTAAATTAAACACGTACAACGTACGTGCACTTTTCTAGTCCTCATAAAAATCTCAATCCTTTAGTGACTATAATTACTTTCCTTAACTAAAACTAATTTAAAGTCCAAGTTCAATTATATATACGTACCATTTTCTATATAAAACTAAGAACATAACATTTTTCCAAAACAATCAAAGTACCTTCGTATATTCTTCTCTAAACCAATTTCGGATTAAAAAAAAAAAAAAACCTAAATGAAAATGAAAACCATTTCTACCATAACCTTTCCAGAAACCATTATCAATAATATATTGTAGGAACGCAATAACCAAAATCTGCACTTACGAACAATAATGGATCAATATGTAATAGCTAACTGCATAAAAGAAACACTCAACCTCAATGTTGATGAAGTAGAAAAGCCTACTCTATGTCCAATCCTTTCTGTCGAAATTTTTAAGAACCTTGGCATACTCGAGACCAAGACAAGGCCTCGTTTCGTGAAAGTGCACCAAGAGCGTGCAAGATGTGTTGATTGGCTTGTCCATGTTGCCAACGAATACGGGTTTGTCCGTGAACAAGAGGCAATACACCTGACCATCAACTACTTGGATCGCTATCTATCTTGAAACCAAGTGAGGGAAAGTAAGTATTTGTATTTCTTAGGCTTGACTTGCTTGATGATCGCAATAAAATACGAACAATAAGTTTGTATTCCTCGATTGGACGAGTACGTGGTTTTGACAGAAGGAATATTCTCTGTCGAAGATTTTATCCAAATGGGATATTCCGTTCTGGGTTACTTGAATTTCAGGGGGACGACTCCCACGACTTGGTGTTTTGTTGTGAGATACTTGAGTGTCATTGTAACACCCCCAATCCCACATTAATTATGGATGAATTGTTTGAATGATTAATAAAGATTTGACCTACTTCTACTTGTCAACATGGGCTTAAGCATTTCGGGCTAGTAGACTAGAGCCCAACAATGTTGACAAGGCTAGAAGTGGATCAAGGTCTTTACAAATGGTATCAGAGCCGACTTCGTGGTGTTATCCATGGGGGCGGTCTTGGGCTATTGATCTGAACTCGACCAGGACGACGAGTATTTGAGTTGGGGAGATTGTAACACCCCCAATCCCACATTGATTGTGGATGAATTGTTTGAATGATTAATAAAGACTTGACCTACTTCTACTTGTCAACATAGGCTTAAGCATTTTGGGCTAGTGGACTAGAGCCCAACAATGTTGACATGGCTAGAAGTGGATCAAGGTCTTTACAGTCATTGCTCGTCATGACCGAAGACGAGATTATAGATTGTTAGGTGATTTGGAGTGTGTGGCTAGATTCATTACGTGGCTTTCTCTTTGCTCGAATAGCGTACTTTGCTACTTGCCATCTACTATTGCGGCTTCATCTGTATTTTTGGCTAGGTACATTCTCGTGCCTACAAAGACACCTTGGAATGAAACTTTGGCGTACTACTACTACACAGAGTACCAACCTTCTGATTTACGTGAGTGCGTCTTTGATTTATATGAATTGTGCCTCATGAGCCGCAACTCAAGTTTGCCTTCAGTCAAGAAGAAATATAATTGTCTCATTAACGTCTGCGGCTGTGTTAAATTCGAGAGATGTCCTCCATCAATACCTCACGAATATTTTTTGAATCTTTATTGATCGACATTATTGTCTGCGTGTGGAGAAAATGATTTATTCTTCTACTGTTGAATACTAGTGCATGCCTCTACTCCAACTTAATGTGAAGATATTTTTAGTTTACTTATTTGTTGATACATGTGAGAGTAGGTGTTTCCAATTTTTCTAGAGTCTAGAGTAAATTAATTATTTTAAGGTTTATAAATAAATTTGGCGCGAAAGTTCTTAATTATAGATAAATCTGAAAATGGATTTACTTTCTTTTAGCAGGAAGTATTTATTCAGTTTTTGTTATATATATACTAGGGGTGAAGCACCGCTCATTGAGCGGTGCCTAGGCCCACTAAATAATCTCTCCACTAAAAGTGCATTTACGGAATTTATAATATTGTGTTGCACATATATTTGTGAATCAGTAATTATGTATTAGTCTAATATTTTTTATCATGTGTTTCATATTTCTAAAAGTTCTTAATAATAGATTGTATCCATAATTTACTTTTCATGGTTATAAATGTATTGATAAAACAAAATAAGAGATTGTTGTGGTCAGGGGTAGATTCAGGATTTTTGGTCGGGGGCTAAACTTATTAAAAAAAAAATTTATCAAACAGTTAATAACTTAAAGTTTATATTATTCACGAGAAAATATATGGCGCGATACAAAAATGGGGAGGAGGAGTTTGATAAAAATAAACCTTTGAGCAAGTATGCTCTACGAACTCTCTCTCGAGTGTTAGAATCATATAAAGTTATATAAGGTCGTAGACCGGGATCACTCGGAAGCTCGGACAAGTTCATTTCGATATGAAAGTTTGGAAGCTCATGCGGGTCATTTTGAATGTGAACGTTACTTGAAGACTCATCGTGAGGTGTAAGTGTAGGTGTAGGTGTAGGTAGATGTAGCCTTAAAGTATCTCTCCAAATTTCTAACACTATAAAATATACAAAACATAATTATCTCAAGAATGATGACATACTCAAGAAGCAGAAGTTAAATATAATAGAGACATAATAATAACAAGACTTATTTTTCATCCATTTGATAAAACAAAAGAGGTTGAATCCCAATAGTCCAATAAATGCTAATTAAAGATTATTAAAAATATAAGATTAGTGTTTGACATTTCAATAAAAAAAAAAACTACTAACCATCTAAGATTAGTGTTTGATATGTAAATGAATACTATTAACTCTATTGCATCTTGATTTAATAATCATATTATTTTAATATAATAAGTATCCTCATATTTTAATCTACTACTTATGAAAATCATAACAAATATATAACTTTAAGCACAAAGATGAAACTTGAATCTAAAAATTAATTTTGGGAAGTGGATATAAACATTAATAATGAATATATAACACTATTAGTTTATAAATATACATAGAAAAAATTACTAACATTCACAATTGGGCATTTTTGTGTTCAAGACTTCAATGAAATGGGACTTGTGTTGGGTGGATGTCCGGAGATGGGGCGGCGACAGTATGGTGACAGGAGTTGGCAATGGTGGCTAGAGTTAGGGTTTGGAAATGTTGGGAGTAGAGAAAAATTGGGCTTTTTATTGGGCCTTAGAAATTGGATAGAATGAATTATTATTAGAGTAAGTTATATGATATTAATTGGACTAATACTATATATTTGGGCTAGAAATTTTATATTGGGCTAATTTATTGAATTTATTTTTTCAAAAAAAATACACCACTCCTATACTTAAAAAAAAAAATCAGGGGGGGCTACCTATGTACGTCTGCCCATGGTTGTGGTACACAACTCGACTCAGTATTCAATATTCATATTCTTATATATATAGTGTGTGATGATAGGAGACTGATAAAAGAAATAAGTGCACTCACATTTAGGTGCCATGCAATTATATTAAACTACAAATTTAAATAACTTCATCAATTTAACCAATTAAAATTCCAACCGAATAATTTATAAAATAAAATCTTAGAAATATACATCTCTACTTGAGATGATTCCCTATTATTTTCATACATTCACTGGCAGTTTAGATACTCAAAAGCTATATAGTGCATTGAAAGTGTGAAGCCAATCTCTAATTGTAAATGGAAGGTCCCATGCATGAGCAGCAAGAGGGAATGATATAGCTATGCCAACTGCAACTCAAAATTAGTGGAAGCAAAATGTCAATATATCTTCAAAAGAAATCTATGCACCAGTGCACCTCTTTAGATTATCAAGGTTTAGTATGCCTGCTCAGTTGCTATAATAATTTTTTTCTTTCTCTTGAACCACTCATAGAATCAATATATGCAGCACAAAAGATATAATTGAGTTTTCTAATTTTCTGCCTTTTCACATATAAAAATCGATTCGAGCAAGGGAAAAAAAAAATAGGACCTCAAATCTATAGGAATGTGTAAGGGTAAGAATTCCAATTCCAGCAGAAGGAAACATACACCATTTCACATTTAGCAAGTTCCTCACCAAAACTGTAAGAAAACGAGGCCACACTAATTACTAAACTGAGAAAGTTAAAATTATGTATTACATATTGAAGAATCTGTTCTTATCCCAAACAAAGCGAATTCAAATATTTGTTGAATATATCGAATAGGAGAAACCATGATTCTGAAAGGCAGAAAATAAAAGGTTCAACAAGACAAGTAACAGATACTAACATAAAAGACAACCAAAAACATAGAGGAAGGTAAGAACGAAATACCTTGAAACACGATAGCAAGATAGAAGTAACAAAATCAAAGTACGCGAAGAACTAAAGATCAGACTGCAAAGAGGTTATATTTCCATAACTGTTGATTCATATGTTTGAATGAAATTGAATATTCGTACCTGAATGAGCAAGCATGTGACCATAAGAAGTAAGAACCACTATTATTCATGATACATTTTTCTTCTTGATTATTAACTTGGCAGCTGCCTGAAGATAGTAAATTTCTATTAATAAATTAAAAGGAAAATGAACACATTTTTTACAAGTATTAGGTTTGAAAAAATTAACCTTTTTGCAGAGGAACACCACAATAAGGTTTAGATGAATGACCCATTTGCCGTTGAGAAGTTTTTCATTCTCATTAACAAAGCATCCATTTGTAATACCTGAAATTGTGGAGTTCCTTTAAAAGAGAGCAAGTTGAAACAAAATTGCATCTAGACAAGCTTGAACTTTTGACTACCTACATTTTTTATCCTAACCTAAGAGTAAAAGGGAAGAACAAATGCACACAACCTGGCAAAACAGCATGCAAAAGTATAATTACTCTACTATAATTGATTTATGGAGAGTTATTGGTTGGAATTATTCAATATGTGTCTGAACTTGTGTTATATAGTTTTCTTATCTACTTTGTTCAACAGATAAGGGTGCTGAGAATTGTCTTGAATTTACAATTGTGAGACACTTCAACTGGATTGGTCCCAGGATGGCTTTTATACTCGGTATTAATGGTCCAAGCGAGGGTTTTCCTGGAGTTCTGGCATGCTTTAGCAATGTAATTTCATTTTCATTCACTGTTTTGAAAGCCATGTGTATTCTTTAAGCTCTACTCATTTTTCGCCTACTTCGCTGTTCAGAATCTCCTAAGACATCAACCACTGGAACTCGTGGATGCTGGTGAATCACAAAGAACATTTGTTTACATTAAGGATGCCATTGAAGCTGTTATTTTGATGATCGTATGTCCAACATTCATTTCCCTTAGAATTCTATTTAATATCAAATATTTCAGCGTATTTACGTGCTACGTTTGTTCTCAGGAAAATCCAGCCAGGACTAATGGATGAATATTTAATGTGGGCAACCTGATTTGAGTATTTATAATTGTGTATGAGCTGAAACTCCACCTGATTCACCTACCATTGACGTAAGCTCTAAAGGATTTTATGGTGAAGGATATGATGATAGTGACAAAAGAATTCCAGACATGACCTTAGTCAACCGACAACTTGGTAATAAATCATCTTTGTGACCACCTGTTTTGTTACAAGTACATTTAATTCTTTTGTCAGTTTTTTATTACACATTTCTTAGGTTGGAATCCAAAGACATTGCTTTGGAACTTGGTAGAGTGGACTCTTATTTACCAACACAGGACACATGCTGAAGCTATGAAGAAGTCTACTTCAAAATCATTGGCAAGTTAAGATATAAATATGAGGTTCGATTCTCTTACATGTGCTGCCATGTAACTATTAAAGGACATAGGTCTTTGACAGCACAAAAGTACCTCTCAAAATACCAAATAGATTTTTATACATGGATAATTATAACAGTAAGAGTTAAGATATAAATATGAGGTTCGATTTTCTTACATGTGCTGCCATGTAACTATTAAAAGACATAGGTCTTTGACAACACAAAAGTATATCTGAAAATAGCAAATAGATTTTTATACATGGATGATTATAACAGTAAGAGCCTCCTGTAGGTCAGCTTTACATATATCCTCATAGCCAAAATGAAAGTAATTACCTAGAAGTAGAATCCAGGACGGTTGTACTAATAGAACACAATCAAAAGCAATCCTATATAAATATTCCCCCCAAAAATAATTTGAATAAGGAAACTCCAACATTCCTAAACTTAATATATGCCAAAATAGTATTTAAAAATGAAATCATAACATAAGTTAAGTTGGCCTATGCACATACCTTATCCCTTGAAATATATGGAGTACTAACTCAAAACAGGTTGAATAAACAAACTGCAGGGATACAAAGCAAATGAACTGAGTTAGAAAAAAGGAGGAGGGATACTAATAGAACACAAGGGAAAAAAAATATTTAGAGAGATACATGCGTGAAAGAAATATAGAGTAAATGAGAAATCCAAATGTAACAAAGTGTACGTATAAACTGGATAGGGAAGCATCCAGCAAAATCTATCCAAAACCCAGACAAAGTTATCCTCTGCAAACATGATCCGAAGCAAGAAATTGAGAATTCCATTACACAAATATATGTGAGCAACTCCAAAGCAAAACCATACGTACCAAAAAAACGAGGCATAGGTGCGGAAAAAGCAATCATGAGAAATAAAATCATAAGGCAAATTACAATTGGAGGGAGATAATATAGAATAAGCAGCCGCCTAAATAAAATAATCACCCCACTAACCCAAGAAAGAATTATCAAATTGCATACAACATATGACAAGAATAACTGGAGGAAGTAATTCCAATTGCCCAACATCATAAATCGGAAACTATAATCGAAGGAAAAATAATGCAACTGATGGCCGATTATATTGAAGAATAATTCAAAATGTTCAGAATTTATGAAATTGAAAAAAAAAATTGGGTAATGGCCGATTATATTGAAGAAGAATTCCAAATGTCCAGAATATATGGAATTCAAACAAAAGTTGGGAAATGGCCGATTATATTGAAGAAGAAATCGAAATGTTCAGAATTTATGAAATTGTAACAGAAATTGGGAATTTTGTTTTAATGGCTTCGAAACATTAAGGATGAGGGAAACTGAAATTAAATAAAAACAGAGGGCAAATGGTCGATTGGGAAGAAGATGAATTTAGAAGGAAAATATTAATTTGATGAGAAGCAAAAGGAAATTTTTAACAGAAGAAAAAGGCTGCCCCCCCCCCCCCCCAAGATGGACAACGGAAAAATTGAGCCGCAAAATAAAATTGGAAAGTAAATTCACAATACACAGAAGATTGAGATAAATATGCTCGAACGACGTCGTTTCTGTATTAAAATTGAAAAAAAAAATTCAAAATGAAAATAGGAACACTGTTCCCAGGAAACATTGACTCTTATATGTTTAATATGTGTGTGTGTATCTAAGAGTTGACAATGACTAAATGAATCAGCATTAACCTTCAAATAGTTTTTGTAACATACATGTCTTTTGAGAGGATAATATCGAATAAGTATAACAATTGTCTTGCCCACTGAATAGTAAATTGTGGAGCGAATAGCAAATAATTGGAACACATAATTAACCCAAGCATATCAATCCATGAACTGAAAGTATCAGTCTTTATTGTAAACCTTATTAAAAATTACTACAAGGTACAACGAAAATACAAGAAACTAAATCCATCTATCCGACCTTATGAATAATAATTTCAGATTTAGATCATAAGGTTTTGAGTGTTTCTTTAAAGATAGATTCAAATACATCCAATGTCTTCTTACTTCTCGACAAACCAATCTCCAACCCCACCTCAAAATCCCTCGATTTACAAAGACTAACTTAAAAATGGCAACTTAATTATACTTGCACAAACCTATAGCAGATAAATGGAGCAGGATAAAATTTGGAATGATGACAAATTTCAAGAAAAATATATCACTGCTTGGGAGGAGGATCTTGGGAAACTTAACAACTCATTAGAAAGCTTTAGCAGCTGCTCTGAATTATAGTGATCCTTCCGTCTCTCAATTGTATCGACAAAGATCTTGCTCTGGTGAGTCGGCTCAAAACTTTCCTTGGTTGATATTACCATTTTCTCCAATCCCACAGCACTTCTCAACAGAAACTTCACCATATGCATCACAGAAGGCTCGTTTATACAGCCGTATATCATAATGCTCTTAAGGTGGGGAAAGGTCTCTTCCTGTGAATCCAAGTAGTTCTCACCATCAAAATCATACTCTACAATCCATTTTATCGCCATATCCTAGAAATTAAAAAATGATCAGTTTTTGGCATATAAGCGAAGAAGAAAATGAGCCACTCAATACCTGAAGGTAATAGTTGTGGTCGCAAGGTGCGTAAATATACATGGTAAGGGTCTCAAGAGATGGACAACTTTTCAACAGCAAAGAGATTCCGAGATGTTGCCATTTGGTGAGACTGAGTTTGAGTATTAGGTTCTTCCAACTGAAGGATGGACAAGGCACATTATAAAGTTTTCAATTAAACGATATCCATGACAAATGGCTCAGTCGATCTTTTAATAATATAAAGATAAGATCAAGTTTATTTACTTAAGAGTTAGGCATCATAGTCAAATTGTGATTTTGGGAATCCTATCATGTAGGTAAAAATGAAATGTCATAACTGGAGTAAAAGGAAGAATGCTCCAGTGCAGAGGAGATCAAAAAGCAGGGAAAATTTGTTACCTATTCAAGAGAATTAAAAATCTAAACATGGAAAAGAATGAGTAGAATACATATGCAAAAGAATGCTACAACAATGCCCACCTACATATTTTCAGAACTAAAGGTTTGTAATGACAAAACTAACAATAAGGATATGGTTGGCATGGATCAAAGTTTCATTTTTGATGTATGTTTCGGTCAGCTGGATTTAGGAAATTTTTCGAAACGTTTCGGAAAAATTACAAAAAGATTCAAGGCAAATATAGAGTTCTGAAAATACACTTTATTTTCGTTCCGATTGATTCAAAAACAGAAACTTTTCAATGTTTAGGCCTAGTGGTGGGAGACCTCTATCGTGATTCTGAAGGTGTTTGGCCTCTAAATTAGAATCACTTTTGGTCAATTGTGATTTTATGTGTTAATCAGAGAGACCATCAATGCTAATAATCATGGATCAATGTTTCATTTTTTATGTATGCTCCGGTCAGCTGGATATAGCCATATAGAAAAATTTTCGAAAAGTTTCCGGAACATTTCGGAAAAAATAGGAATTATTACAATAAGAGTTACTAAATTAAGAAAAAGAGAGAGTTTCAAGGCAAATATAGAGTTTCGGAAATACAACTTATTTTCGTTTCGATTGCTTCAAAATCAAAAAAAATTCGATGTTTTTAACGGAAAAGTTGGAAATTTTGATCCATGCTATTAATTGAATGTGCATCTACTTACCAAAACACACCAAGTGCATAGAGTAAGAGTCTTGCACAAGCAAAACTTTTGAAGAAGCTCGTGAACAACTACGCATGTCGTCTGTTCACAATTGACAACGGAAATTGAGGCGTAAACTAAAGATGAAACATCCTGTACAACTGCATATTTTATCAGCCCAGCTAATTCTAAGATCAGCAAATAAGGACTTGATATAATTAATTCTTAAAGCACGAAATATTTTAACATCATTTTCTTCAAGTTTGGGTTCTTGCAATGTAGCTTTTGTATGCCATGACAATGAACCAAAGATAGATCTTCAAGAAACGGGCAGCCAAGTAAGATTTTCTCCATTGTTTCATCACTCAGTTCAACCTCCTCTAGAAGTAAGACTCGTAGTGACTTCAAGCAAACGTTCCTGCAAAATCTGGCATTACAAGCAACCAGCCGTAATTCTCTTAAGTGATTGCTCCTGAAAACATCAGGCACGCGGTAGCTTAACGATGGACATACGTATACATTACAACCCCTCAAATCGAGATCCAAAACCTTAACAATTCTACTTATTCCATAACCAATCAATTTACCAATTTCGTCAATTGAATTCTTCTCCCTTTCCAGATAGATTTCAAAATCAGGATCATCATAATCTTCTGAATAACCGAGAACAAGACACACATTGTGAGACGTAACTTTTCTAGTGTACCAGCTTCATGATGATCAAAAACATTACGAATTAAACCCACAAAGTATTCATTGTTAACACCACCATACCTATCATAAATCCTAGTCCCACACACATCATGATAAGAACATTCATTTAAATCAAGAACTGAAGTGTTACGCCATAGGTTACCAAATCTTCGAAGAAGGACAGTGTTAATGGCATCTCTTATTGGTAGAAAGGAAATAATATGCACGAGAATCGAGTCCGGTAAATCACTAATATAATCTTTCTTTTCATCAGAATTAGTCTTCAGCTTCTTTGTACTACCACATCCTTTCATGGCTTCACCCTCCTTCCTCAAGTCCATATATTAATATCTGAAAATATCATAAAACACTGCCCTGAATCAATCAAAATTATCAACTACAATTAAAGTTAGGTCAAATCAAGTTTCTCACAAAATTAGGGTTTAAAAGGATCAAATTATTCCGAATAATTTTTAGAAAAATGAACTAATAGTGATTAATTACAATTAACAGTAACAACTATAGTTAGCTCAAATCAAGTTTTTACAGATTAGGGTTTAAAAACGATCAAATTATTCCGAACAGAGAGAAATGAAATAATAATAATCGAGCACGAGTATTATACAAATGATGAAATAAAATTTACCTGTTGAGTTTCAGAAAAATAGAAGCATTAGCTGATTGGGTTTGCCATTCCAAAGCCCTACTGTTTTGTTAGTGTTTTCCCCTTGAACGTTCTCACATTTTACTACCTCCTAATTTTTTTAAATTAGCACTTGACCCCCTCAGTTTCAAATATTGCAAGTTGTCACCTTTTTGGTTGGCTGGCGAATTTAGGTTTATTTAAGGCAAAATTGCAAAAATAGTCCCAAACTAATCACTGATTTTGGATTTTCGTCTCAAACTATTTAATTTGGCGAATTTCGTCCCGTAATTTAATATTTATTGTCTCACCATAATTATAAGACGGAATTGCGCATTTGCCGATGAATTATCACATGGCTGCTTAAGTGTCATGACATGGTAAATTTTAACATGAATAATTATATAATATTGCAGAGTTCGCCCCAAATTAATTACAAGATTGAACGTCATTTTCATTAAATTAGAAATTTAATATTGGGACTAAATTCATATAAAATGGTAAATTATGGGACGAAATTTGGCGAGTTGATATAATTTGGGATGAAAAATCAAAATTAGTAATTAGTTTGGGACGATATTCCAAAAAAATTAAATTACGGGACGAAAATCCAAAATCAGTAATTAATTTTGGACGTTTTCTGCAATTTTACCTTTATTTAAAGGCAAGATAAACTTTTAAGGGACCTTCCTATAATTACAGAATAATTTCCATTAAAATTGTGCCAAAAATCAAACCTTTTCTTTTACCCAATGGTATTACATGGCACTTTTCTATCAAACTATTTTTGACGCTCAAGAAAATTAATAAATGCCATTCTCTCAACTAAACTAGATGGGGCAATAAGAGGAGCTAAATTTGCCACCCAAGAAAATTAATTAATTAAGGAAAAGGAAATGTGCAAACTGCCAAGTTCATGCACCCCACCAACTAATCTATCATGTAACAATAACATAAAGTAGCTGATCAAGACTAAGTGAAGTGGTTAAGGATAAGGTTTCATGATCAGGAGGTCATGGGTTCAACTTTCACAAATATGGGTATTTTCTCTAGTTTCATACTAGTCTTTCTCTAGTTTAATACTAGTAATTAGTTCACTTTGATACCATTGTAATAGTTTCGATTCGATATAGTATTTGACATAACAATGTATTCACCATCTAAAAAAAACAATAATATAAAGTAAAAAATGACCAACATTAAATGTAAACAAGTAGTACGAGTAACTATATTGGGTTTTTCTAATATAAGATTTTGTGGAACAATGGTGTATATAAGATATCCAATTTTAACCACAAAAAAAAAAAAGTCAACCTTAAATTTGAGCCAAAAATTTCGGTCAAAATGTCCCTTGATGATGTGGCATTGAACATGGCATCTGAAATTATCAAAAATAAAAAAAATCCAAATTTACTAAATTGCCAACCTCTCTGCATCATCTATTTTCTACGTCTTCTTCCTCCTAAATTTTCAACAAAATCGCCACTCCTAATCTACCCGATCGGTCCATCTTTCCCAAATTCCCACCACCGGTCCTTCGCCTTTTCGGGTATGGATTTTTCGCATCGTTTTAGTCGTCGTGGTCAACGGGGAAGAAATAAATGAATGAATGTTTAGCTGACCTCTCTACTTTCTGACGCTTTCTCGACGGTAGGCACCCTCGGTTGGTTGAACCAGCAGCTTCCCTATCACCTTGTCCAGGTCAGGATGTCAGCTCTTGCAAGATTCATATTCTTGCCAGCTCCCAATCCTTTCAAATTGATTACAGACCCTAGTTCCTTAGATCAACAACGTGATCGTCCGCATTGATTACGTCATCTCCGACAACAATTCCTCTTTCGCTCCGACAAATCCCGCCACCCAATCTACTCCCTAATCCAATTGAGATGTATTTGGGCTTTTCATGTTTTATTTGATGAATTAAAGTTTGGATTTTTAGTTTCTTAATTTCCCGATTAAGGTCTGCTTACTATCTTCTAATATCGATGTCTTATATATATATATATATATATATAGGAGAATGGTCTTTGACCAAAATCCTACTATTTTGACTGAATACTTTTTTCTCATAATTTTGAATTAATTTATTAAACAGAAAAATACTTATTGCATGGTTAGAGGTTTGATTAGAATTAATTCAGTACAATAATTTGTTACGTAATTAAAGAAATTCTTACTGAAATAAGGAGGATTAAAATTTGAGTGGCGAAATTTAAGGCTATTTAAATTCTTCATTCCCTGATTATTATATCTAAAAGACTGAATTGGTTACATATAGATTAGAGCCCAAAAAAAATTTCTTTTAATAAGTACTGGCATTTGAATTGAAAATTACCTTACCATTCATTATAATTATAAATTTTAATAGTTTCTTAAACATACCATAATTTGTAAGGTAAACGGAAGCTCGTAATAATTAAAATCTTAATTATGTCTGTATACTCATAAAGACATAAACGGAAATTGCTTAATTATTATAACGTTACTTAAATTAGAGCCAAAATTTTTGTTTGTTTCAATAAGTAGCATTATGTATTTCTTCATACTTGCCTATATATAAGTTCTACGAACAAGGAATAGGTAGAATATGTCTTATTATATTTGTCTTTCATTTTTTTTTAACCCAACATTTATTTGTTACGTTCCATTTTCTCTTTAGTCACATGGATTTCTACTTCACTCATCCTCATCACGTATATTCTAATATCCACTAATATTTTTTAATCCATGGTACTGATTTTAGGTACTTATAATTGAATAATTGGGGGCATAAGACTCAAGATCAATTAGAGATGGAAGTTTACTTGATGGTATGATGTAATATAAATCCATGTATTGCGACTTAACCTTTATTTTCCTAAGCACTACTGTTATTTTCATTCAATTTCCCCGATTTTATGAATTGTGCGTTAGCAAATTTTTATTGTATAATAATTCGATTTGATTTTTATCACAAATGATGAATGAAGAATAATTATTGCATTTCTCATGTTATTTATTTCCAACTCTTACATTTTAGTTTTATATTTCTTTTAGTTATTTATACAAGTGGTATTTAGAATGTCGTGATCCACTATTTATTCGTTAACTTGATTCAATGAGATTCCATGTTCTTAATGAATTATTTTAATAGTTGTAATTTTGCAATTCGATGTTTGAGTCATCTGATAAATTTTGTTTTATGTTCGAGTTTTCAAGAAACTACTCCAGTTTTAGCAAAAGCAGCTCTTCGAAGTCACGGGTCACTTTTCCAAGGAAGGCATGGTGCAAATTTGGAGCGATCGAGCTTGATTCTCACCTTTTGTTTTATTTTCGTTTCGGTTTTTACTACGAAATGATTTTATTATTGTGTATCATAGTGTATGTAATCATCTAATTATACATAACTTTTGTGTTTAACGGCTTAAAGCTATGAATTAAACGTATGTTGATATATTAATATCTCCATCAATTAAATTTATTATTTAATTTGCCTCTTTTCAATTTATTATTAATATCTCCATCAATGTATTTGTATACTGAATTAAAGAAATTTTGTATATATATCATTGATTCATTTAAACATATTTCAGTCTACATCTATGGGGTATTTTAGTTAATTTTCTAAAGTTGGAGGGTGATTGTTTAATTACACCAAATTTGAAGGGCAGCTTGAGAAATTTTAAAATAAATTTGGGGTATTATTGTATAAAAATTGGTTTTTTGATGACATCTTTGTGTGCCGTTAAAAAATAAACTTCGTAAGACGATAAATATAATGAAACCAATACCTATTGTGTAGTCTGAGTAATTTTTCAAATTTGAAGGGTGGTGTGTTATTAGCACCAATATGAGGGAAATTTTGTGAAATTCTCCCTTGAAATTATTTATTTAACATGATACATTGTCAATCATACATAGTCCATATCCCGTGAATAAAAATATATATGAAACATATGTTTTAATTAATATATTTTTACAAATATTCCTATCAATGTAAAGAAATATCAAATTTATAATTTTTGCATGCATGAAATAAGCAGTGACCAAAATACATTGAAATTTGTTTTGATGTAAATTGAAATAAAGTATTTAAGTATATTTATCAATGATCCATTTAAATATCTTTCAATTTACGTCTATGTTTTATGTCCCTTCAAAAATTAAGGTCGCGAGGGTATTTGTAGTGAATACCATACCTATGAGGTAGTTTGGGTTATTAACGTTAAATATTATTTTACCTTCCATATTGATTATATTTTCATATATTTTAAACTAATTTAATTTATATATAATATTAAAAATTAAAAAATTATTTAATAAAAAAATCTGATTTTTGAAAAATTATCTAATATTATATGGAGTTTAATGAATCCTATTTAATTAATAAAAATATAATTTAAAAAATTTGATATAAATTAATATTATTATTATTTTTAAGATAAAAAAAATTTATTTTTCTAATTTAGAGTATTTTGGTAGTTTAATTTAGCCATTGTTAGACTTTCTTGACTATTGCTGATGAAAATTGAATTTTAGTCTCACCAAACACGAGTGAGCGACACGATGTTACTTTGGATGGGAAAAAAAGATTAGCAACATATTATAAAATACAAAGAGATTCTATGCAATAAAAATACATGTGGATATCATTTTTTCCCCACAAATCACAAATGCAAACAATTAAGTGACTAAATTAATAAAAGGGGAAAATTGTTTGTTTGGTACCATAGGATAGGCTGATTTGCACTTTAGGTACCATTATATATGAAAATGCAAATTTAGTACCATAGGATAGGTTTTCATTGCAATTTTGGTACCACACCCAATTTTTCTACAAAGTTGATGGCAATTTACCTCCTACTAAATTCATAATGTTCAATTTAACCCCTCGTGGTTTAAAAAAGAGTATTTTACCCCTTGAAATTTTGTAAAATTTCACATCGCCTCCCCGATATTTTTATAGGCAACACTTAATCCACTTTTATTATGATAATGTGATTTTTTACCCATTGTGTTATGATAAATGTGGCAATTTATCCCTCTATGTTAAATAAAATAGTATGCATGCATACTTTCAATTTCGGCTAGTGAGTTACAATCTCCGGCTGAAGGGGGTAAATTGCTTCATTAAAATTTTACAGGGGGTAAATTGATTTCTTTAAAATTATAGAGGGATAAATTGAACATTATGCATTTCATAGGGGGTAAATTGCCATTAACTTTGTAGAAAAATTGGGTTTGGTGCCAAATTTGCATTTTCGTATCCAATGGTACCAAAAGTGCAAGTCAGTCTATCCTATGGTACCAAAAAAACAATTTTCCCTTAATAAAAGTATGGGTTTATGATAATTTTGTGCATAGCACGGGATTAAGCTAGTAATGATAAATGTGATGATTTGGTAGTCATAAGGTACGTGGATGCACATTGATGCTTTATTTGGAGAAGAAGCGATACAATGCAGATTAAAAAGGTACCAACTTTTCTTTTCTTTTTTGAAAGAAGCGATAAAGTAAGAGATTTAAAAAAGATAATTTTGTTTTTAGAGAGATTTAAAAAGGGACAATTTTGTCTTTAACAAAATTTATTATTTAAATTAAAATTTTAAGATGACACATGTCACAAAGATAAATGATATCCTATGTGCTCATTTTATACGACCCCAACTATATTAGTTTCTATTATGATCACTCGTTCTTTTTTATTATTGTCTATATATTTTTTGCCTTTTCTTGCTGAGTAATGTAACATCTGTAATTTTTTCAAGCATTCATCGTAAGATAGATCAAATACTCTCAACAATACTCCAAATTTTATTACAACTAATGAAAAGGAATTGAATGTATGTCTAATTGTTTTCTTATCTTGACAAATATGGAGAATTTTTTCAAATCTTAAAATATAAAAATGAAGTAAAAATATAATAGCCCTAACAAAACAAGTACCTAAATATAAGATAATAGCCCTAACAAAACAAGTAAAAATATAAGATATAAGATTCACCGAGTTAGAAACGTACTAAAAGAAATAATAATCATCACATTAACTAAACATTATAATTATGTGGGCATGATCAAATCGGATTCGAACTGGAATTTAATCCCTCTTTAAAGATAGTTGTGAATTCATCCATTTGAATGTTCGATCCGGAAAAGTCAATCTCAAGACCTCCTTCGATTTCCCTGGACTTATAAATGGAAATGGATCTGTATAGATCAATATTAACAGATTCATATTTCTTCACCTTTCCCCATCCCAAATCGACACCAATTATTGAGTTAATTGCTTTTACCTTGTAATATTCAGAATTTTAATTTTACACTTCTGTAATTTAATTAATTAATGTGCTTTACATATATCTCTATATTCATTAACTGTAAAAAGTAATTGGGTGCAATTTATATTACAACAGTTAATGTGGAAACTAGGACATAATTTGTATTTTGTACTCTAGAAATATATTATTTGATATTTTAAATCCTAGAGTTAAATTATTGGCACATTACATCTTCAAATTATATAATTTTTGACAAAATAATGGACATTGGTATTCCTGAGGGTGCATATTGTCAAAGAGTATGCAATTCGAAAGTGCTATGTGATAAAATTATAATTTAAACAAAATGAGGTTGTTTTGGACTTTTAGTTACAAAAAATATTAAGTCGTTGAAGGGCTAAATGGTATATTAAGTGAGTGTGGGGAAATATGAGAATTAGAATTAAATAGAATAAGAAAATTAAGTCATTGAAGATGACTATAAAAAGAGGAATCTGAAGGGGAAAGGGAGTACATACCCACTGGAAAAAACGACCAAAATTAAGAACCCAAGGTGTTTTTTTTTTTAATATGATCCCATTTTTATTTCTTAATGTATTTGGATCTTTCTGAACTAAATGTAACATCATTATATGGGGGCTCAATTGCATTTTGCACCTTGGAAATTCATACTATTTTTGAAGAATTGGCGGATAGAAAAAATGCAATCTAGTGACCGAGGAAACGGCCCCATTTCTTGGGACATCTTTTATTAGATTAGGTCTATGAAATTTTCATAAACCTTATAGTTGAAAAATATACCACATTCCCAATAACTAAAAAAAAGGGTTAACGTGAATGCTTATAGTTGATCTATGCTTAACATATTACAGAGGAAAACAGGGTAAAAGAGGAAAACAGAGTAAAGGCAATCAAGGGAATTAGTTGAAATTTAACATAAAAATTAATCAACCATTGGCTGAGGGATTTAAACTTCATTGGCTATTTTAGTTTAATTCTCCCCAACGCAACTTCTACATGGGAATTTAATTAGTTTATTTTATCTTTGATTATGTTATCCATTAACGCGGATACATTAAATGGCTTTATACTTAAGCAACCAACATAAGCTTCTTTTCAATTATATGTGCATGGATTTTGATTGGTTATTTTTGTATCTTATCAATCCATACTTAATTTTATTGCAAATTCTTGTATTTATCCTCATAAAAATCCCAATCCCTTCGTGATTATAATTACTGTCCTTAACTAATTAAAACTACTTCAAGTCCCACTTCAATTATATATGCATAACATTTTTCATATAAAACTAAGAACATAACCTTCTTCCAAAAATCAAGAACCAAAGTAACTTCATATATTCTTCTCTAAACCAATTTCTGATTAATTCGTAAAGAAAAGAAAATCTAATCGAAAATGAAAACCATCTCTACCATGATCTATCCAGGAACTATGATCAATAATACATTGGAGGAACGCAATAATCAAAATCTGCCTTTAGGAACATTAATGGATCACTCTGTAATAGTTAACTGCATAAAAGAAATACTCAATATCAGTGTTGATGAAGTAGAAGAGCCTCCTACACTATGTCCAATTCTTTCTGCTGAAATTTTCAAGAATCTTGGCATACTCGAGACTGAGACAAGGCCTCGCCTGGTGAAAGTGCACCCAGAGCGTGCAAGATGTGTTGATTGGCTTGTCCATGTTGCCAATGAATACGGGTTTGTCCGGGAACAAGAGGCTTTACACCTGGCCATCAACTACTTGGATCGTTATCTATCTGGAAACCAAGTAAGGGAAATTAAGTATTTGTATTTCTTAGGCATAACTTGCTTGATGATCGCAATAAAATACGAACAAGAAGTTTGTATTCCTCGATTGGACGACTATGTGTTTGTGACAAAAGGTATATTCTCTGCCCAAGATTTTATACAAATGGAATATTCTATTCTGAGTTACTTGGATTTCAAAGTGACGACTCCCACGGCTTGGTGTTTCGTTGTGAGATATTTGAGTGTCATTGCTCCTCATGACCGAGGAGGAGATTATGGATCGTTTGGTGATTTGGAGTGTGTGGCTAGATTCATTACGTGGCTTTCTCTTTTCTCGGATAGCGTACTTTGCTACTTGCCATCTACGATTGCGGCTTCATCTGTATTTCTGGCTAGGTACATTCTCGTGCCTACAAAGATGCCTTGGAATGAAACTTTGGTGTACTACACAGAGTACCAACCTTCTGATTTACGTGAGTGCGTCTTTGATTTATACGAATTGTGCCTCATGAGCCGCAACTCGAGTTTGCCTTCAATCAAGAAGAAATATAATTGCCTCATTAAAGTCTGCGGCTGTGTTGAATTCGAGAGATGTCCTCCATCGATACCTCACGAATATTTCTAGGATCTTTATTGATCGACGTTATTGTCTGCATGTGGAGAAAGGGATTATTCTTCTACTGCTGAATACTACTGCATGCCTTTACTCCAACATAATGTGAAGATATTTTTAATTTAGTTTTTAATTGTAGATCAATATGAAAATGAATTTACTTTATTAAGGAAATTTTTTAAGCAGAAAGTATTTATTCAGTTTTTTATATATATCTAGGAGTTGGCAATGACTAAATGAATTTGCATTAATAAATATATATATACTATAAGAAGTGATTATTTAATATATGGTAAATGAACGTTAAAGATTGGATTTTATAGAACTTTTTACCTTCATTATATTAGTTTCTATCCCATAAGACCTCTAGTTTGTCAGTGTTTGGTCATACATTTGAAGAGTACGTAGAATGTGAAGAAAAAGGTAGGACGAATTGCCAAACCCATTAATTCCTCATTGAATTATTAGGCACAATACTAAGCTCGATCAATTAAGTATGTGAGAGATTTTCATTGTTTTTCGCTTTTAGGTGTGCAGAAGTTATAATGAACAACCTTTGTTCATTGAATCGTGGGCGTGCTTGGTCACACCAGTGGGCGTGCTTGGTCACACCAATTCAACGACAATTCAAATGTATTGCAGTGTTAGAGGATATTATCCAAACCATAAAAGTAGTGTGTTGTACACTTGTCTTGTGATCGAATAAGTGTACCAAACCTGATTTGGACAAAAATTTCCCCTTATGTTGATCCACACAATTATCTTACAAGTAAAATTTGTGGAGCGTATAAGAATATACATTCTAAATTTTCATTACACATGAAACACATAAACCAAACTGACAAATTCCCAACACATAATTAACCCAAGCATATCACCTTCCTGAAATGGAAAAGAAAGCAAGTCTTTATTGTAAACCTTAATGATTGTACGAAAATCCAAAAATCCGAAAATATTACTACTAGGTACAAAGAAAAACCTCAAATATCCAACAAAACAAGAAAATAATTCATCTGTCCCACCTTATGAATCATAATTTCAGATTTAGATCATAAGTTTTTTAGTGTTTCTTTAAAGATAGCTTCAAATGCATCCAATGTCTTCCTACTTCTAAATATTATTATACTTTCCAAATATTACAAAGTTTCTTGCACAAACCTATAGAAATTTTTTGGAGCAGGATAAATTTTGAATGATGAAAAATTTCATGAAAAATATATCACTGCTTGGGAGGAGGATCTTGGGAAACTTAATAACTTATTAGAAAGCTTTAGCAGCTGCTCTGAATTATAGTGATCCTTCCGTCGTCTCTCAATTGCACTGATAAACATCTCACTCTGGTGAGTCGGCTCAAAACTTTCCTTGGTTGAAATTACCATTTTCTCCAATCCCACAGCACTTCTCAACAGAAACTTCACCATATGCATCACATAAGGCTCGTTTATACAGCCGTATATCATAATGCTCCTAAGGTGGGGAAAGGTCTCTTCCTGTGAATCCCAGTAGTTCTCTCCATCAAAATCATCATCCTCAATCCATTCTGTCGCCAGATCCTAGAAATAAAAAATGATCAGTTTTTGGTATATGAGTGAAGAAAGAAAATGAGCAACTCAATACCTGAAGGTAATAGCTGTAGTCCCAAGGTACGTAAATATACATGGTTAGTGTCTCAAGAGATGGACAACTTCTCAAAAGCAAAGAGATTCCAAGATGTTGCCATTTGGTGAGACTGAGTTTGAGTATTAGGTTCTTCCAACTGAAGGATGGACAAGGCACGTTAAGAAAGTTCCAAATGGTGAACACCTGTGATCAAGTAGAAAACAATTGGACAACTAAAGTTTTCAATCAAACGATATCCATGACAAAATGGCTCAGTCGATCTTCTTAATAATATAAAGATAAGATCACTTTTATTTACTTAAGAGTTAGCCATCATAGTCAAAGTTGTGATTTTGGGAATCATATCATGTAGGTAAAATCGAAATGTCATAATTGGAGTAAAAGGGAGAATGCTCCAATGCAGAAGAGTTCAAGATGCACGGAAAATTTGTTACCTATTTAAGAGAATTAAAAATCTGAACATGGAGAAATATGAGTAGAATAGATATGCAAAGGAATGCAACAACAACGTCCACCTACATATTTTCAGAATTAAAGGTTTGTAATGTTAAAACCAACAATAAGGATATGGTTGGCATGCATCAAAGTTTCATTTTCGAAGTATGTTTCGGTCAGCTTGATATAGGAAAAATTACAAAAAGAGTTACTAAATTATGAGATAGAGAGAGTTTCAAGGCAAATAGAGTTTCGAAAATACACTTTATTTTCGTTTCGATTGATTCAAAAACAGAAACTTTTCAATGTTTTCGATGAAAAGATGGAAATTTTGATCCATGATGGTTGGCATCAATGTCAAAGAGTCCAAAATTCCTAGCTCATGTATCAAGATCACCAAATATTAGTAACCATTTTTCACAAACAAAACACTTCTATTTCAATAGAAATTTTCACTTGTGAAGGATTGTGTGCACCTCAAAAGACACAATTTTTCATGCTACAAAATTTCAGAATGTCGTGCTCACAGATGAAAAGAACAAAAGAAAATTTAAAGTGCTTCACTGGAATGTACACAAACACACAAGGTCTTCCATATTTTTATTGGGACTCACAAGAGAAATATCATAAACGACGAATCAGGCCTCTAAATTAGAATCACTTTTGGTAAATTGACATTATATGTGTTATTCAGATAGACCATCGATGCTAATACTCATGTATCAATGTTTCATTTTTTATGTATGTTCCGGTCAGCTGGATATAGCCATAAAGAAAAAATCTCGAAAAGTTTTCGGAACGTTTCAGAAAAACGAGGAAATATTACAAAAAGAGTTACTAAATTAAGAAAAAGAGAGAGTTTCAAGGCAAATAAAGAGTTTCGGAAATACAACTTATTTTCTTTTCGGTTGATTCAAAGACACAAATTTTTCGATGCTTTCAACGGAAAAGATGAAAATTTTGATCCATGCTATTAATTGAATGTATATCTACTTACCAAAACACACCACGTGCATAGAGTAAGAGTCTTGCACAAGCAAAACTTTTGAAGAAGCTCTTGAACAACTACGTATGTCGTCTGTTCATAATTGACATAGTGAAAGGAAATTGAGGCGTCAACTAAAGATGAAACATCCTGTACAACTGCATATTCTATTTGCCCAGCTAATTCTAAGATTAGCAAATAAGGACTTGATATAAATAACTCTTGAAGCTCGTGATATTTTAACATCATTTTCTTCAAGTTTGGGTTCTTTCAATGTAGCTTTTGTATGCCATGACAATGAACCAAAGATAGATCTTCAAGAAACGGGCAGCCAAGTAAGATTTTCTCCATTGTTTCATCACCCAGTTCAACCTCCTCTAGAAATAAGACTCGAAGTGACCTCAAGCAAACGTTCCTGCAAAATCTGGCATTACAAGCAACCAGCCGTAATTCTCTCAAGTGATTGCTCCTGAATACATCAGGCACGCTGTAGCTTAACAATGGATATACGCATTCATTACAACCCCTCAAATCGAGATCCAAAACCTTAACATTTCTACTTATGCCGTAACCAATCAATTTATCAATTTCATCGATTGAACTCTTCTCCCTTTCCAGATAGTTTTCAAAATCAGGATCATGGTAATTTTCTGGATAACTGAGAACCAAACGCATCTTGAGCCGTAACTTATCCAATGTACTAGTTTCATGATGATCCAAAACATTACGAATTAAATCCACAAACTTCTCATTGTTAACACCACCATACCTATCATAAATCCTAGTCCCACAAACATGATGATACAAAAATTCATTTAAATCAAGAACTGAAGTGTTATGCCACAGGTTACCAAATCTTCGAAGAAGGACAGTGTTAATGGCATCTCTTATGGGTAGAAAGGAAATAATATGCACGAGAATCGAGTCCGGTAAATCACTAATATAATCTTTCGTTTCATCAGAATTAGTCTTCAACTTCTTTGTACTACCACATCCTTTCATGCCTTCACCCTCCTTCCTCAAGTCATATATTAATTTCTGAATATCATAAAACACTGCCCTGAATCAATCAAAATTATCAACTACAATTAAAGTTAGGTCAAATCAAGTTTTTAAAGGATCAAATTATTCCGAATAATTTTCAGAAAAATGAACTAATAATGATCAATTACAATTAACAGTAACAACTATAGTTAGCTCAAATCAAGTTTTTACAGATTAGGTTTTAAAAACGATCAAATTATTCCGAACAGAGAAAAATGAAATAATAATAATCGAGCACGAGTATTATACAAATGATAAATAAAATTTACCTGTTGAGTTTCAGAAAAATAGAAGCATTAGCTGATTGGGTTTGCCATTCCAAAGCCCTACTGTTTTGCTAGTGTTTTCCCTTTGAACGTTCTCACATTTTACTACCTCCTAATTTTTTTTTAAATTCGCACTTGACCCCCTCAGTTTCAAATATTGCAAGTTGTCACCTTTTTGGTTGGCTGGCGAGTTTAGGTTTATTTAAAGGCAAGAAAATTTTTTAAGGGACCTTCCTATAATTACAGAATAATTTCCATTAAAATTGTAAAATCAAACCTTTTCTTTTGGAAAATGATTATATAACAGCCAAAATTTCACAGCCCTTTGTACAGCTCTTGTTTTATGCTTTTAAAATTCATTGTGTTACCTACTACCTGAGTAACAGGTTTTTTCTCCAAATGATCTTTTTATTCTATTAATAACCCACTCAACTTTAAAAAATTACAAATAAGCACCTAAGTTTTACGATATTACTCGTATAAAAAATAATTTATTACTTTTCAAATGATAATTTATCATTTATCAATATTGAATAAAAAATATTTGGAAAATTACAATAAAAATATAAAGTCATAATTTAAAAGCATTTGCAATATCTAGAATTTAGGATTTATTGCATAATGTTTAATTTAGGGTTTAAGTTTTAGGATTTAGGGTATAGGGTTTAGAGTTTAGAGTTTAGGGTTTTAGGGTTTATGATTTTAGTGTTTAGGGTTTATCCTTTATAATAGGGGCTATATTTTCTTGTTAATTATTTATGGGTCATATCATCAATTTAGTTTTTTTCTTTTATATTAAAATAATATTTTCAATATTTTATTGGCAGTATATGTAGACATGGTATGTTTGAAATTGATGATTTTGTTTAAATTATTTTATAAATAGGATTTATTTTTTTATTTATGGTTATTTTAGGCCTTTTTTGACAATTTAAAGTTTATAGTCCAACTTTGTCAAAATAGTTAATTTAGGAAAGAGAATACCGGCTGTACAAAAGTATGTGACACATGGACTGTGATGCTAGTATTATTCTTTTCTTTTACCCCATGGTATTACATGGCAGTTTTCTATCAAACTATTTTTGACACTCAAGAAAATTAATAAATGCCATTCTCTCAACCAAACTAAATGGGGCAATAAGAGGAGCTAAATTTGCCACCCAAGAAAATTAATTAATTAAGGAAAAGGAAATGTGCAAACTGCAAAGTTCATGCACCCCACCAACTAATATATCATGTAACAATAACATAACGTAGCTGATCAACCCTTAGCCAAGTGGTTAAGGATAATGTTTCATGATCAGGAGTTCATGGGTTCAACTCCTACGAATATGGGTGGGTATTTTCTCTAGTTTCATACTAGTCTTTTCACTAGTTTAATACTAGTAATTAGTTTACTTTGATACCGTTGTAATAGTTTCGATTCGATATAGTGTTTGACATAACAATGTATTCATCATCTCATTAAAAAAAAAAAAAAAAAGACAATAATATAAGGTAAAAAATGACCAACACTAAATGTAAACAAGTAGTACGAGTAACTATATTGGATTTTTCTAATATAAGATTTTGTGGAATAATGGTGGATATAAGATATCCAATTTTAACTATAAAAAAAAGTCAACCTTAAATTTGAGCCACAAATTTCGGTCAAAATGTCCCTTGATGATGTGACATTGAACATGGCATCTGAAATTACCAAAAATAAAAAAAAAAAAAATCTGAATTTACTAAATTGCCCCATCGAAAATTACCAAAATGCCCTTTCATAAATATGTATTATTCAACCTCTCTGCATCATCTATTTTCTACGTCTTCTTCCTCCTAAATTTTCAACAAAATCGCCACTCCTAATCTACCAGATCGGTCCATCTTTCCCAAATTCCCACCACCGATCCTTCGCCTTTTCGGGTCTGGATTTTTCGCATCGTTTTAGTCGTCGTGGTCAATGGGGAAGAAATAAATGAATGAATAGCTGACCTCTCTACTTTCTGACGCTTTCTCGACGGTAGGCACCCTCGGTTGGTTGAACCAACAGCTTCCCTATCACCTTGTCCAGGTCAGGATGTCAGCTCTTGCAAGATTCGTATTCTTGCCAGCTCCCAATCTTTTTCGAATCGATTATAGACCCTAGTTCCATAGATCAACAACGTGATTGTCCGCGGTGATTACGTCATCTCCGACGACAATTCCTCTTTCGCTCCGACAAATCCCACCACCCAATCTACTCCCTAATCCAATTGAGATGTATTGGGCTTTTCATGTTTTATTTGATGAATTAAAGTTTGGATTTTTAGTTTCTTAATTTCCCGATTAAGGTGTACTTTTAATTTTGTTCCTATTTTTGGTTTTAATAATGAATTTACACGTTGCTGGAAAAATGGTGCTTATTATCTTCTAATATCGATGTAATGATAAATGTGATGCTTTGGTAGTCATAAGGTATGTGGATGCACATTGATGCTTTATTTGGAGAAGAAGTGATACAATGCAGATTAAAAAGGTACCAACTTTTTTTTTTTAAAGAAGCGATAAAGTAAGAGATTTAAAAAGGATAATTTTGTTTTTAGAGAGATTTAAAAAGGGGTAATTTTGTCTTTATAAAAATTTATTATTTAAATTAAAATTTTAAGATGACACATGTCACCAAGATAAATGATATCCTATGTGCTCTTCATCCCTCGATATCTCATTTTATACGACCCCAACTATATTAGTTTCTATTATGATCACTCGTTCTTTTTTAATATTGTCTATATATTTTTGCCTTTTCTTGCTGAGTAATGTAACATCTGTAAGCATTCATCGTAAGATAGATCAAATACTCTCAACAATACTCCAAATTTTATTAAAACTATCTGAAAAGGAATTGAATGTATGTCTAATTGTTTTCTTATCTTAACAAATATGGATATTTTTCAAATCTTAATTATAAAAATGAAGTAAAAATATAATAGCCCTAACAAAACAAGTACCTAAATCAATCACTTATAAGATAAAAGATTCACCGAGATAGAAAAGTACTAAAAAAAATAATAATCATCACATTAACTAAACATTATAATTATGTGGGCATGATCAAATCGGATTTGAACTGGAATTTAATCCCTCTTTAAAGATAGTTGTGAATGCATCCATTTGAATGTTTGATCCTGAAAAGCTAATCTCAAGACCTCATTCGATTTTCCTGGACTTATAAATGGAAATGGATCCGTATAGATCAATATTAACGGATTCATATTTCTTCACCTTTTCCCATCCAAAATCGACACCATATACATCTAATATTGGTGATCCGACCACGTACAAAGCCCTCTTTCCGATCAATGATCTTTTCTTTATACTATATCCAACAGCAATTATTTGATCACACCTAATTATTGTTTCTTAGCTAGGAGTGTGATTCAAGACTGAAGTATTAATAGTCACCCAATTATAGAGTTAATTGCTTTTACCTTGTAATATTCAGAATTTTAATTTTACACTTCTGTAATTTAATTAATTAATGTGCTTTACATCTCTATATTCTTAACTGTAAAAAGTAATTGGGTGCAATTTATATTACAACAGTTAATGTGGAAACTAGGACATGATTTGTATTTTGTACTCTAGAAATATATTATTTGATGTTTTAAATCCTAGAGTTAAATTATTGGCACATTACATCTTCAAATTATATCATTTTTGACAAAATAATGGACATTGGTATTCCTGTAGGGTGCATATTGTCAAAGAGTATGCAATTCGAAAATGCTATGTGATAAATTATAATTTAAACAAAATGAGGTTGTTTTGGACTTTTAGTTACAAATATTAAGTTGTTGAAGGACTAAATGGTATATGAACTTATCTTAATGTATTTGGATCCTTCTGAATTAAATGTAACATCATTATATGGGGGCTCAATTGCATTTTGCACCTTGGAAATTCATACTATTTTTGAAGAATTGACGGATAGAAAAAATGCGATCTAGTTATCGAGGAAACGGCTCCATTTCTTGTGACATTCTTGATTCGATTAGGTCTATGAAATTTTCCTAAACCTTAAAGTTGAAAAATATATACCACATTCCCAATAACTAAAAAAAAAAAAAAAGTTAACGTGAATGCTTATAGTTGATCTATCTTACCATGAATGCTTAATCTAATTTACGCGCCATTTGAGATGTACTTAGTAATTATAATTTTAATGTTGAAATACCATTGGAGATGCCCACACTTCATTTTACGCACCAGCCCCAATCTCTTCCCCTTTTTTATTTTTTGTTCTTCATTTTGGGGATGGTGATCTTTTTTTTTTCCCCTTTATTTATTTTATGTTAATTAAGTTATAAAAATGTAATATTTTTTAATATTAACATTAATTTAATTTTATTACTTGTATAATTATACTTTTATAACTTGTAATATTGTAATTTTATATACAATGTTTATTAATTGTTGTTATTATTTAGCTATATTATTATTAATTTTACTAAGTGAGAGTTGAAAAATATGAGAATTAGAATTTTGTGGAATAAATGGTAATAAACTTAATATTAATTTTATTTTTATTACTTGTAATATTGTAACTTTTATGTCATAAACTTAACGTTAATTTATTTTATTTTTTGAAATTTAATCACAATGATAACTTATTAATATTAAATACGCCTAGTGGATTAAAAATAATTATAGGTTACATGTTTTAAATACGATAAAACTAAATTAGCAACGACATAAGTGAAAAAAAAAAACCGAACTCATTTATTTGGAGGTTCATATGGAGACTCGTCCAATCAAGGCAATGGTGGCGACAGTAGCAGCGTCAACGACGATGACAACAACGAAGACAATAATGCTGGCAACGGCAATGAATTTCCATATACATATATTATTATTATTGTAATGTTATTTTATTGTTATTATTAAATATTTTTTATTATTAATGTCAATGCTAAATTAGTTATTATTAATGCTAATGTTAAATTACTTATTATTTTTTATATATAATTTGAGAGTGTTAAGTGTTAAGTTTGTATTTTGGAGTGCAAAGTGTCCATTTATTGTGTTTCGGGGGCGCAAGTTGCTGATTTGTTCTTAATTCAAGGGTGATATCCCTAATTTTATTTTGGGGGTGCACAATGCCAAAGATTTATAATTGAATTACCTATTTTGCCCTTGAGTTTTTGCTTGAAAAAAATAGAAGAGGGTGTAAAGTGCTATATTTTTCATATTTTGAGGGTGCAAAGTATTAATCTAAATTTCGAAGGTGCAAAGTGTCTATTTTCCATATTTTGGGGTGCAAAGTGCAAAAAACTCAAAACCCACATTCATTATTCGCATTGAGTACCTTCTATAGAACTTGCTTTAGCTTGGAGATAAAAATCGGAAAAAAAATACTTGCGTACTTGCATCACCAAGTTAGAATGGAGCAGGATATTTGTATAATACTTAACATGTACAGAGGAAAACAGAGTAAAGGCAATCAAGGGAACTAGTTGAAATATAACATAAAAATTAATCAACCATTGGCTATTTTAGTTTAATTCTCCCCAACGCAACTTCTACATGGGAATTTAATTAGTTTATTTTATCTTTGATTATGTTATCCATTAACGCGGATATATTAAATGGCTTTATACTCAAGCAACCAAGATAAGCTTCTTTTCAATTATATGATGCATGGATTTTGATTGGTTATTTTTGTATCTTATCCTCATAAAATTCCCAATCCGTTCGTGATTATAATTACTGTCCTTAACTAAAACTACTTCAAGTCCTAGTTCAATTATATATGCATAACATTTTCCATATAAAACTAAGAACATGACCTTTTCCAAAAATCGAGAACCAAAGTAACTTCATATATTCTTCTCTAAACCAATTTCTGATTAATTCGTAAAGAAAAGAAAATCCAATCGAAAATGAAAACCATCTCTACCATGATCTATCCAGGAACTATGATCAATAATACATTGGAGGAACGCAATAATCAAAATCTGCCTTTAGGAACCATAATGGATCACTCTGTAATAGTTAACTGCATAAAAGAAATACTCAATATCAGTGTTGATGAAGTAGAAGAGCCTCCTACACTATGTCCAATTCTTTCTGCTGAAATTTTCAAGAATCTTGGCATACTCGAGACCGAGACAAGGCCTCGTTTGGTGAAAGTGCATCCAGAGCGTGCAAGATGTGTTGATTGGCTTGTTCATGTTGCCAATGAATACGGGTTTGTCCGGGAACAAGAGGCTTTACACCTGGCCATCAACTACTTGGATCGTTATCTATCTGGAAACCAAGTAAGGGAAATTAAGTATTTGTATTTCTTAGGCATAACTTGCTTGATGATCGCAATAAAATACGAACAAGAAGTTTGTATTCCTCGATTGGACGACTATGTGTTTCTGACAAAAGGAATATTCTCTGCCCAAGATTTTATCCAAATGGAATATTCTGTTCTGAGTTACTTGGATTTCAAGATGACGACTCCCACGGCTTGGTGTTTCGTTGTGAGATATTTGAGCGTCATTGCTCCTCATGACCGAGGAGGAGATTATGGATCGTTTGGTGATTTGGAGTGTGTGGGTAGATTCATTACGTGGCTTTCTCTTTTCTCGGATAGCGTACTTTGCTACTTGCCATCTACGATTGCGGCTTCATCTGTATTTCTGGCTAGGTACATTCTCGTGCCTACAAAGATGCCTTGGAATGAAACTTTGGCGTACTACACAGAGTACCAACCTTCTGATTTACGTGAGTGCGTCTTTGATTTATACGAATTGTGCCTCATGAGCCGCAACTCGAGTTTGCCTTCAATCAAGAAGAAATATAATTGCCTCATTAAAGTCTGCGGCTGTGTTGAATTCGAGAGATGTCCTCCATCGATACCTCACGAATATTTCCAGGATCTTTATTGATCGACGTTATTGTCTGCATGTGGAGAAAAGGATTATTCTTCTACGGCTGAATACTACTGCAGGCCTTTACTCCAACATAATGTGAAGATATTTTTAATTTAGTTTTTAATTGTAGATCAATCTGAAAATGAATTTACTTTATTAAGGAAATTTTTTAAGCAGAAAGTATTTATTCAGGTTTTTATATATATCAAGGAGTTGGCAATGACTAAATGAATTTGCATTAATTAATATATATATATATATATATATATATATATATATATATATATATATATATATATATATATATATATATATATATATATATATATACTATAAGAAGTGATTATTTAATATATGGTAAATGAACGTTAAAGATTGGATTTTATAGAACTTTTTAGGGTTTTTTGCACTTTACACCCCCGAAACATGGAAAATAGGCACTTTGTACCCCCGAAACTTAGATTTAGCACTTTGCACCCTCGAAATATGAAAAATACAGCACTTTGCACCCTCTTTTATTTTCAAGCAAAAACTCAAGGGCAAAATAGGTAATTCTATTGTAGATCTTTGGTCCCCCCCCCCCCCCCCCCCCAAAAAAAAAATAAAATTAGCACTTAACACTCCTTACTTAAGAATAAATTAACAACTTGCACCCCCGAAACACAATAAATGGACACTTTGCACCCCAAAATACAAAATTAACACTTAACACCCTCAAATTAAAAAAAACTCAAACCCCTCATTTTTTCCGGCAAAGTTGACCATTAAGGTGAATTTTTTTTAAGGCAAAATAGGTAATTATTTATGGGTCTTTGATATGTTGAAGTAGACAATGAGCTTCGAGAAGTTTACTTGTACTTTATTTAGTTATTTATGGTTATATTGTTGAAAAGAAAGATTGAGAGAGAAATAAGTATTCGAGTATTTATAATTGTATTTTTGCGAAATTTAAGTAAAAAAATTAATTACCTATTTTGCCTTAGATTTTTTTCACTCCGATAGTCAACTTTGACGAAAAAAACGAGAGGTTTGGGTTTTTTAAATTTAAGGGTGTTAAGTGTTAATTTTGTGTTTTGGGGTTCAAAGTGCCCATTTATTGTGTTTTGGGGGTGAAAGTTGCTGATTTGTTCTTAAATAGAGGGTATTAAGTGCTAATTTTATTTTGGGGGTACAAAGTGCAAAATTCTCATGTCTTGAGGGTGCAAAGTGCCGATACTATTGAATTACCTATTTTGCCCTTGAATTTTTGCTTGAAAATAAAAGAGGGTGCAAAGTGTTGTATTTTTAATATTTCGAGGGTGCAAAGTGCTAAATCTAAGTTTCGAGGGTGCAAAGTGCCTATTTCCCATGTTTCGGGGGTGCAAAGTGCAAAAAACCCAACTTTTTACCTTCATTATATTAGTTTCTGTCCCATAAGACCTTTAGTTTGTCAGTGTTTGGTCATACATTTGAAGAGTATGTAGAATGTGAAGAAAAAGGAAGGACGAATTGCCTAACCCATTAATTCCTCATTGAATTACTAGGCACAATACTAAGCTCGATCAATTAAGTATGTGAGAGATTTTCATTGTTTTTCGCTTTTAGGTGTGCAGAAGTTATAATGAACAACCTTTGTTCATTGGATCGTGGGCGTGCTTGGTCACACCAATTCAACGACAATTCAAATGTATTGCACGTGTTAGAGGATATTATCCAAACCATAAAAGTAGTGTGTTATACACTTGTCTTGTGATCGAACAAGTGTACCAAACCTGATTTGGACAAAAATTTCCCCTTATGTTTATCCACACAATTATCTTACAAGTAAAATTTGTGGAGCGTATAAGAATATACATTCTAAATTTTCATTACACATGAAACACATAAACCAAACTGACAAATGCCCAACACATAATTGAAATGATTGTAAACCTTAATGATTGTACGAAAATCCATGAACCGAAAGCAATGATTGTACACCTTCCTGAAATGGAAATACAAATCCATGAACTGAAAGCAAGTCTTTATTGTAAACCTTAATGATTGTACAAAAATCCAAGAATCCGAAAATATTACTACTAGGTACAAAGAAAACCTCAAATATCCAACAAAACAAGAAAATAATTCATCTGTCCCACCTTATGAATCATAATTTCAGATTTAGATCCTAAGTTTTTTAGTGTTTCTTTAAATATAGCTTCAAATGCATCCAATGTCTTCCTACTTCTAAATATTATTATACTTTCCAAATATTACAAAGTTTCTTGCACAAACCTATAGAAAATTTTTGGAGCAGGATAAATTTTGAATGATGAAAAATTTCATGAAAAATATATCACTGCTTGGGAGGAGGATCTTGGGAAACTTAATAACTTATTAGAAAGCTTTAGCAGCTGCTCTGAATTATAGTGATCCTTCCGTCGTCTCTCAATTGCACTGATAAACATCTCACTCTGGTGAGTCGGCTCAAAACTTTCCTTGGTTGAAATTACCATTTTCTCCAATCCCACAGCACTTCTCAACAAAAACTTCACCATATGCATCACATAAGGCTCGTTTATACAGCCGTATATCATAATGCTCCTAAGGTGGGGAAAGGTCTCTTCCTGTGAATCCCAGTAGTTCTCTCCATCAAAATCATCATCCTCAATCCATTCTGTCGCCAGATCCTAGAAATAAAAAATGATCAGTTTTTGGTATATGAGTGAAGAAAGAAAATGAGCAACTCAATACCTGAAGGTAATAGCTGTAGTCCCAAGGTACGTAAATATACATGGTTAGTGTCTCAAGAGATGGACAACTTCTCAAAAGCAAAGAGATTCCAAGATGTTGCCATTTGGTGAGACTGAGTTTGAGTATTAGGTTCTTCCAACTGAAGGATGGACAAGGCACGTTAAGAAAGTTCCAAATGGTGAACACCTGTGATCAAGTAGAAAACAATTGGACAACTAAAGTTTTCAATCAAACGATATCCATGACAAAATGGCTCAGTCGATCTTCTTAAAAATATAAAGATAAGATCACTTTTATTTACTTAAGAGTTAGCCATCATAGTCAAAGTTGTGATTTTGGGAATCATATCATGTAGGTAAAATCGAAATGTCATAATTGGAGTAAAAGGGAGAATGCTCCAATGCAGAGGAGTTCAAAAAACACAGAAAATTTGTTACCTATTTAAGAGAATTAAAAATCTGAACATGGAGAAATATGAGTAGAATAGATATGCAAAGGAATGCAACAACAACGTCCACCTACATATTTTCAGAATTAAAGGTTTGTAATGTTAAAACCAACAATAAGGATATGGTTGGCATGGATCAAAGTTTCATTTTCGAAGTATGTTTCGGTCAGCTTGATATAGGAAAAATTACAAAAAGAGTTACTAAATTATGAAATAGAGAGAGTTTCAAGGCAAATATAGAGTTTCAAAAATACACTTTATTTTCGTTTCGATTGATTCAAAAACAGAAATTTTTCAATGTTTTCGACGAAAAGATGGAAATTTTGATCCATGATGGTTGGCATCAATGTCAAAGAGTCCAAAATTCCTAGCTCATGTATCAAGATCACCAAATATTAGTAACCATTTTTCACAAACAAAACACTTCTATTTCAATAGAAATTTTCACTTGCGAAGGATTGTGTGTGCCTCAAAAGACGCAATTTTTCATGCTACAAAATTTCAGAATGTCGTGCTCACAGATGAAAAGAACAAAAGAAAATTTAAAGTGCTTCACTGGAATGTACACAAACAAACACACAAGGTCTTCCATATTTTTATTGGGACTCACAAGAGAAATATCATAAACGACGAATCAGGCCTCTAAATTAGAATCACTTTTGGTCAATTGTCATTATATGTGTTATTCAGATAGACCATCGATGCTAATACTCATGGATCAATGTTTCATTTTTTATGTATGTTCCGGTCAGCTGGATATAGCCATAAAGAAAAAATCTCGAAAAGTTTTTGGAACATTTCAGAAAAACTAGGAAATATTACAACAAGAGTTACTAAATTAAGAAAAAGAGAGAGTTTCAAGGCAAATAAAGAGTTTCGGAAATACAACTTATTTTCGTTTCGGTTGATTCAAAGACAGAAATTTTTCGTTGCTTTCAACGGAAAAGATGAAAATTTTGATCCATGCTATTAATTGAATGTATATCTACTTACCAAAACACACCACGTGCATAGAGTAAGAGTCTTGCACAAGCAAAACTTTTGAAGAAGCTCTTGAACAACTATGTATGTCGTCTGTTCATAATTGACATAGTGAAAGGAAATTGAGGCGGCAACTAAAGATGAAACATCCTGTACAACTGCATATTCTATTTGCCCAGCTAATTCTAAGATTAGCAAATAAGGACTTGATATAATTAATTCTTGAAGCACGTGATATTTTAACATCATTTTCTTCAAGTTTGGGTTCTTGCAATGTAGCTTTTGTATGCCATGACAATGAACCAAAGATAGATCTTCAAGAAACGGGCAGCCAAGTAAGATTTTCTCCATTGATTCATCACCCAGTTCAACCTCCTCTAGAAATAAGACTCGAAGTGACTTCAAGCAAACGTTCCTGCAAAATCTGGCATTACAAGCAACCAGCCGTAATTCTCTCAAGTGATTGCTCCTGAATACATCAGGCACGCTGTAGCTTAACAATGGATATACGCATTCATTACAACCCCTCAAATCGAGATCCAAAACCTTAACATTTCTACTTATGCCGTAACCAATCAATTTATCAATTTCGTCGATTGAACTCTTCTCCCTTTCCAGATAGTTTTCAAAATAAGGATCATGGTAATTTTCTGGATAACTGAGAACCAAACGCATCTTGAGCCGTAACTTATCCAATGTACTAGTTTCATGATGATCCAAAACATTACGAATTAAATCCACAAACTTCTCATTGTTAACACCACCATACCTATCGTAAATCCTAGTCCCACAAACATGATGATACAAAAATTCATTTAAATCAAGAACTGAAGTGTTATGCCACAGGTTACCAAATCTTCGAAGAAGGACAGTTTTAATGGCATCTCTTATGGGTAGAAAGGAAATAATATGCACGAGAATCGAGTCCGGTAAATCACTAATATAATCTTTCTTTTCATCAGAATTAGTCTTCAACTTCTTTGTACTACCACATCCTTTCATGCCTTCACCCTCCTTCCTCAAGTCCATATATTAATTTCTGAATATCATAAAACACTGACTTGAATCAGTCAAAATTATCAACTACAATTATAGTTAGGTCAAATCAAGTTTTTACAAATTAGGGTTTAAAAAGGATCAAATTATTCCTAATAATCTTCAGAAAAATGAACTAATAATGATCAATTACAATTAACAGTAACAACTATAGTTAGCTCAAATCAAGTTTTTACAGATTAGGGTTTAAAAACGATCAAATTATTCCGAACAGAGAAAAATGATATAATAATAATCGAGCACAAGTATTATACAAATGATGAAAGAAAATTTACCTTTTGAGTCTCAGAAAATTAGAAGGATTAGCTGATTGAGTTTGCAATTCCAAAGCCCTAATGTTTTGCGAGGGGAAATTTGCCCAAATGCCATTTCCAAACATTAAAATTAGAAAAATGCCATCGATGCAATATACTCATATAAACCCTATTTTCAAAAGAAGCCTTTCTAGAAAAGAAAAGGAATAAACAAACCAATAGTTAATTATTTAAATGGGTATGACAGCTGATTTACAAAAACAATTAATAGAAATAACTGAAGAAATTATTGGACTAAAAGAACAATTAAGTATAATAAATAAAGTATTAAAAAAGGAAGAAATTTTTAATATTTTTGATGAATTTTATAACGAATTTAAAGAAAAAGATAATATACTTAAAGAAAAAATTAAGAATCTAGCTGACGAATTAGAACAAATAAAAGAACAAAGTAAAAACTTAGTCTTAATAAAAAAGCAAGAGCAAATATTCAATTTATTTAGAGAATTGCAACCGCCAAATAATCTAATAAAATAATGGAGGAACAAATAGAAGAAATTAGAAGAATGATAGATCAATTAGAAATAGTACAAAATGAACAAAAAGAGACTCAAACTGAGTTTGTAGAAAAAATAGAAAATGAAGAAGTAATTTTTGGGTACGAATCAGACGAATCAATACCAGCATATATGGAAAAAGGTGACTATAGTGGAACTAAAGAAGAAGAAATGCCAGATATAAAATCTGAAGTAAGAAAAAGAAAATTAAATGACACAAAATGGCATGAATGGGAAGGTATACATTTTGAAAATACTACAGAAAACAATGGTTACTATAAAAATAAATATGGAAAATATAAAAAGATACCAGATGAATATATACCACATTATCAAAAAGTAAAACACAAGGAGTATTAGATATAAATTGTGCTAAAAGCATTGAATCAGTAATTCAAGATTGGGCAAGTCAAATTAGTTTACTACTACAAACAGATGAAGTATTTAAAACTGCTACAAAAGACACAATTTGGAATCTAATTTTATACAAAACTAAGGGAAACGTATTTAATTACTTATCTGAATACACCTTTTTGGAAAAAGAAATCTTAAAAGATTCATCCATAAGTACAGAAGATTTCTTCTGGAAAATTGTAGGAAGGATTTGGAAAGAATTTGTTGGTCAAGATGTAAGTGAATATAAAAAAGAAACATCCGAAAGAATTAGGCAGAAAGCCCTATGGCATCTAGATAACATTAAAATATGTAATATGTGTGAATATGAAAACTATGTGTGTGAATTTTCAAAATATTACTACATGTTAGAAAAATCTGATCAAGAACAAATGAAAAGGGTATTTTTATCCAAATTACCTTATCCAATAAATAAATCATGTTTAGATAGATTTAGAGCAGGAGTAGAGAAAGGACATATTGCTAACACTTTAGGAGGAGCAATTTTGGTAGGAAAAGAATATATAGTAGAAAAATGTACAGAAATAAATGAAATAAAAGTAATTAAACCATATAATAAAATGTGTTGTAGCAACAATCCAGACATTCCACAACAATATGGATGGGAAAAGACAAAGAAATATTATAAAAAATACAAAAAATATAAATGGAAAAAGAAACCATTTAAAAGGTATAATGAAATGTTTAAAAGAAAACCAAAAAGATTCTTTAGGAAAAAAGAAAAAGAATCTAAAAAATATTGTCCAGAAGGAAAGAAAAAATGTAGATGTTGGTTATGCAAGGAAGAAGGACATTACGCAAATGAATGTCCAAAAAAGAAAAATAGTCATAAAAGAGAAATTTTAAAAATAGCAGAATTAAAGAATCTAGAACCAATAGAATCTGATATATCAGATTTAGAAGACTTCTATATGCTACAAACAGATAGCGAATATGAAGCATCCGACTCAGAATAGAAAAAATCCAAACTCAACATTTATAAAAATAGAGTTAAAAGGAAATTATTATTCAGCCTATATTGACACAGGAGCCAGTATTAGTTTTGCCTCCAAACAAGTAAAAGGTTTAATTTGGAATGAAACAGAGCGACCAGTTAAAATAATGATCGCAGATGGAAGCACTCATAAAATTAATCTAGTAAGTTATTTTAATCAAATAAAAATTGAAAATAAGAATAAGAAGAAATATAGCTTTATGATACCCTCTCTCTATAGACAAGAATCAGGATTTGATATAATATTAGGAAACAATTTTTTAAGACTTTATTATCCATTTACACAATGGTTAGAAGAAATAGAGATTAGAGCACCATATATTAAAAAATTAAAACAAAAGGAAGAAATAATAACAATTCCTATTATAGATAATATTTCTAGGATAAAAATTCAGATCATGAATTTACTAAAAAACACTTTATTTACTTTACAAGAAAATGGTAAAAGTCAAATTGAAAGAGAAGTAGAGAATCTGCTAGAACAAACTTGTTCGGAAGACCCTTTAGATGTTAAAATAAATACCAATGAAGAGTTAGTAGTAATAGAACTAAAGGATAAAAACCAAGAAGTAAATGTTCCAAATAGAATACCCTATTCAAAAAGAGATATTGAAGAATTTATGAAAGATTGTAAAGAACTACTAGATAAAAGATTAATAAGAGACAGTAAAAGTAGACATGCTGCACCAGCATTTTACGTAGAAAATCATAATGAAATAAAACGTGAAAAAAGACGAATGGTCATAAACTATAAAAAAATGAATGATGCAACAATAGGTGATGCACATAAATTACCAAGGAGAGATTCTATTATTGAAAAAGTTAGAGGTATGAAATGGTTTAGCTCCCTAGACGCCATATCTGGATATTACCAATTACGATTACATGAAGATACAAACCACTAACCGCATTCACTTGTCCCCCAGAAAAACATTATGAATGGAATGTGTTACCATTCGGCTTAAAGCAAGCACCAGGTATATTTCAAAGATATATGAGCAAAAATCTCGAAGGACTCGAAGATTTTTGTTTGGTTTACATTGACGATATATTAATTTTTAGTAATGAAAACAAAGAAGATCATTTGAAAAAAGTTTTATTGGTTTTAAAACGATGCAGGGAAAAATGATTAGTTTTAAGTAAGAAAAAAGCATAGATTTGCAAACAAGAAATTGATTTTTTAGGAACTACTATAAAATCAAATGGGGAAATAGAACTACAAAAACATGTTTTGGAAAAATTACATATGTTTCCAAATAAACTAGAAGACAGAAAGCAACTACAACGTTTTCTTGGTTGTCTGAATTATATATCAGAATTAGGATATTTAAATAATTTTGCAAAAGAAAAGAAAAAATTACAAGAAAAAATTAGCACAAAAAAGCAATGGTTTTGGGATCAGGAAGATAGTAAAATTGTAGAAAAAAAATAAAAGATGAAACAAAAAATTTACCAAGATTATACAATCCAACTAATAATGACTATATAATAGTCGAAACAGATGCTTCGGATGAAATATGGTCAGGGTGTATGAAATGTATTAAAAAAGAAGACATGGTTTTTAAGAAACATACTGACAAAGAAAGCACAAGTGAGGCATTAAAGTATTCAAAAGCCTTAAATGGTGAAAAAATATCAAAAGCCTTAAATGGTGAAGAATTAGAGGATACCTCATTTATGTCTAACATAAATGATTTATTGTCTAATAAATCAAAAGAAACATAATGTAGATATATTTCTGGAACCTTTACAGAAACAGAAAAAAGATACCCCATTCACGAAAAAGAAACATTAGCCTGCTTAAAAACATTCAAAAAATGGAGAATCGACCTATTACCTAAAGAGTTCGAACTTCGAACTGACTCAACATATTTAACTGGATTCATCCGATATAACATAAAAGCCAATTACAATCAAGGACGATTGATTAGATGGCAACTAGAACTTTCAAGATACCCAGCCAAAATTCGTTACATTAAAAGTACCAAAAATATAATAGCAGATACACTTACTAGAGAATTCAAACCTATATAAAAAATCATTTTCAGGAATTATGGAAGGAGCTATAGCTACAATGAAGAATCAATGTAAGCAGCTAAAAGCAAATATTGAAGCAAAAATTTTAGAATTACAAAGCATTGAAAAAGCAATACAAATGTTTGATCCCACATACCAACTATCAGAGTTTAGCAAGCTAAGCGTGGTGGACGAAGACAAAAATAAAAAATCAAAAGCATCATTAGAAACACTCATAGAAGGAGTATCATCAAGTGAAGGAGCATCATCAAGTAAGCGAAAAACATTTTATGTAATATTTAATGGCCCAATGGAGAATGCTGTTTTTGATGAATGGCACAAGGCAACCATGCATACTATGGAAAAGAAAGGAATTATCTACAAATCATATAGCACTCTGGAAGAAGCCAAACAAGCAGTAGCAAACAATAAAGAGCTAAAAAAAGTAGACCAAACTTTCAAAAAAGTTTTGGTTGAACCACCGAAGGAGTTAACAAAAATGCAAACATTGGGAAAAATCTCAAAATTAACCCAAGTACCAACTAGACAAGATCATATTCAGATGAAGACATTAAGTTTTGATGATTTTCAATATCATCTAAACTTAATCAGAAATTGGAAGGAAGATGATCTAAATAAGTTCTTTTATCCAACAATTAAAGCATTCAGTTTGAAAGCAGTCGTCATAAGCGGAGCTAGCCCACTTATGGTATACAAATTTTTTCATTATGGATTATTGGACACCATATACATCGATGAAGGAAACACCATCATCCAGGAATTAAGTATTGGAATAATAAAAACCGTAAATAACTACATAAAGCATTTTGGAAAAGACCGGGAAGTCTTTTTAAGAATCCATAGTTCCTATCCATTTTTTAATGAAGAAAAGGAGATCCGAGTACCATCATATTCACTAGTTAACATGGGAGTATCAAATGGCCAATATCCACTAAGAGATGAACCTACCCAGGAAAATGAAGACATTTCGGAAAGTAATTACCAATTATTATTTGGAATATTAGTGCAACTCCAAAAAATGACAGATGTGATGGGGGCTATTTCACACCCTACATATTACTCGAATCGAACGAAGAAGTTAAGATCGATTCGACCAGTCCAAGCTGATCGGGATCGTCTAACAGACCCGGCCAAGCACAGCTCTCTTCGATCTAAAGATAATACTCCGGACCCATGAAGGATATTTGGGCCGAGTCCTATTAGGACTATGTTTCCTTGTAACGCTAGGTTTAACGTTGTATAAATACCTAGTTAATCATTGTATTAGACAACTATGAAATTCCTTTTACTTCAAGAATATACAATATTCACAGCCTAAGGCATTATAACTGAATAAGATTCATAGTATTCTGATCTCTATATTGATGTGTTATTAGCTTTATTTGTGGTTTTACTTCTTGTTCTTAATCATTGCTTTTCTTTGTGATTGATCCATCCGGAATAAAGTAACAGAGCCCTACTAAATATATACACCAATATCGTAAACCCCACCGATATTACAAATTCACTGATATACAATTAACCCGGCGAATTCCGGTTAAATCAGTTGGCGCCCACCGTGGGGCTAGGTTAATTATTCGAATCGACACATGGCTCGCCCAAGGAAAAGCGCTCGCATTGGAGCGAGAAGCAATACGACCACTGGCCAAAACACATCTGAAGATCCACAAGACAACAACGATAACAACAATCCCAACACCAATGAAAATCTCCCAGATACCCGTTCCCGTCAGCAGGAACACCAAGGAGGTCTTACCGGTACAATACCAGAAGAACCGGAAGTTCCCGAAATACCCGTTCCTCTCCCTGGCGCTCAGGAAAAACTGAAACAAATAGCAATGCTCTTCAAGTCACTCTCTCCAGAAGAATTGCTAGTTTTAGACCAAATTCCTCGAAACGTTACGGCTCCCAGGGCAACTCCCGCGCCAGGAGTGCCAAGGCCGAACGAACGGACCTCTCAACAAGCTGACAGCCCAGCAAGTGAGCGACGCTCGCTACACAGCCCACAACAGGTCAATTCCAAACCCTCCGACAACCGTCCCCAAAGAAGAACTGGTCGAAGAGTACCACAAGCAGGTCGCAGCGGATCGAAGGAACGAACGATCATCCCAATCGAAGATGATATAGATGATGCAATCCCCTATCGACCGAGAGCGACTCGATTCTCAGAACGAGAAATTGAAAGGATGGTACAGGAGCGACTTGAACAACGATTACGATCTGTGCAGAACCCGTGGGCCCGGACTGCAGAACTCCAGGAAAGCCTTGCGGCTTGCTCTCCTTTCTGCAGGGAAATAAAAGAAGCACAGTCCGCGGGACAGGTCCCGGGAAGACTACCCCGATATGATGGAACCACCGACCCGGACGATTATATCTTTAGCTTTACGAACATAATGAATTTGTATGCCCACTCCGCCGAATTCACCGCCAAGCTAATGGTAACAACATTCGAAGGACTCGCGCTGGATTGGTTTGCCAAACAGCCGGCCAACTCTATATTCAGTTTCCGAGAATTATGCAATAAACTAATACAACAATTTGCCAGTCAGAGGAGGCAAAAACTTCCGATGAGCTACCTAGGAACCATACACCAACAAGAGGGAGAATCCCTAAGAAATTGGTTGGCGAGGTTCAACGTAGAATTACTCAAAATCGACTCTCCGAATATCGATTACATAATTTCTATCCTCTTCGACCTCACTAAAAATAGGCAGTTTGGAAATGCCCTCAGTCGAAAACAACCGAGAACGTTTGCCGACATTATGAGCTTGGCTTCTAAGTATATGACCCAAGAAGAGATGAATTCCTTTAAGGATAAAAACAAAAACAAAGCCACCACCTCAGGCTCCAAACGGCATGAGAGGTTTCCTACCCAAAAATCTTTGGATTACGAGCGATCTTCCAGGAGAGGTAATGTTTTCCACCGACTGGAATACAACAAAGCCGACCAAGACAGACAACCTAATTTCTACCAAAGACCAAGAAACCATGATCAACCAATCAGAAGCAGGGTGAATCATGTAGAACACCCAAGGTTAAATGTTCCAATGGAAGAAATATTGGAAGTCCTAGAAAGAAATAACTGGATTCCCGAAGCGAGGAAAATCGCGCAGCCGAGACCGGGGTCTCGAAACTACGATCAATACTGTAAATACCATAGGGCACATGGACATCGAACGGAGAATTGTTTTCACCTTAAGAGAGAAGTTGAGAAACTTATCGAGCAAGGAAAACTTGACGAATACATAGAGCGAGATAATCGTAAAAGGGAAAGAAGTAGAAGCCCTCGGAATGTTGATCGAAGGAGAAGTTCTCATCAAAGGTCACCTGAACGCCGACCTATTCAGGAGTCGAATCACGACCAGATCAATGGAACTATCCATACGATCTCCGGGGGTCCCGCGGGTGGAGATAGTCGTAACGCCCGGCGAAGAACTGCCAGGTCCATAATTGGAAACTCAAAATACCCAAAAGAAATTTGGACCCTGGAAAGCAGACCATCAAACGATCAGCATATCAGTTTTAATGAAGGCGAAGCACCTAAAAATATTGTCTGGGACGCAAGAGAGGATAA
>CM064877.1:70335196-70388351 GCA_003313485.2 Penstemon barbatus | reverse complement strand
GAAGAACTGCCAGGTCCATAATTGGAAACTCAAAATACCCAAAAGAAATTTGGACCCTGGAAAGCAGACCATCAAACGATCAGCATATCAGTTTTAATGAAGGCGAAGCACCTAAAAATATTGTCTGGGACGCAAGAGAGGATAACCCCGACTTCCCTATGGTAATATCGCTAGAAATAGCAAATTACAATGTCAAGAGAATCTTAATAGATAATGGGAGCTCGGCCAATATTATCTCCCGAGAAGTTTTAGCCCAAATGGACTTGGGGCAGATAAACTTGCAGAAAGTAGCTACGCCATTAATAGGATTCGGGGGGTCCGAAATCATCCCCAGCGGAACGATAACCTTAAGCGTATCGCTCGGAAAAATACCCCACCGGACAGTGAAGCTAGTAAAATTTCTAGTAGTAGAAACCCCTTTCGCTTATAATGCAATATTGGGACGACCTGCTCTCAATCTATTCCGAGCTGTTGTCTCTACTTATCATCAGAAGATAAAGTTTCCAACCGATACAGGCATCGGAGAAATAACAAACGACCATTGCATGGCTTGGGACTGCTATAGTACTTCGTTAACTATGAAAGAACACCCTAAGTCCATTACTCCGAGCAAGAGAAAGATTGAAGGCGATCTCATTAGAAATGAGGTTGAAATTCCTAGTACTGATCGACTAGATAAAAAGGGGAAAGAACCGCTAGACTTATCTTTGAAACCCCCTGAACATAAAGATATAATTCTAGTAGAAGGCGACTCATCCAAGAAGACGAGAATTGGTACAGAGTTGAGTGAAGAAGGAGAAATAATGCTGATCGACTTCCTCAGAAACAATGCCGATGTCTTCGCTTGGAGCGCAAATGACATTGAAGGAATCGATCCTCGAATAATCAAGCATTCCCTAAAAATAAATTCTTTGGCGAAACCCGCCAGGCAGAAGAAGAGAAATCATGGACCAGTGAAAGATAAAATTATCAAAGCCGAGGTAGAAAGGTTGCTCGAGGCAAAACAAATCCGAGAAATTCATTTCTCGGAATGGCTATGCAATGTCGTACTAGTCGCAAAAGGAGATAAAAAAGATAATAAATGGAGGATGTGTAATGATTTCACCGACCTCAACAAGTTGTGTCCGCGCGACCCATACCCCCTGCCAAGGATCGACTTATTGGTCGACTCGACAGCTGGCTTCGCATTATTCAGTATGATGGACGCCTTCCAAGGGTTTTACCAAATATACATGGATGAGCGGGATCAAGAAAAGACCGCGTTCGTAACCGAGCAGGGAGTATATTGCTTCATAGTAATGCCATTCGGGTTAAGAAATGCCGGAGCCACTTACCAAAGGTTAGTAAACCTAATGTTCAAAGAATTAATCGGAGAACTGATGGAAGTCTACGTGGACGACATGCTGGTCAAAAGTATGAACGAAGCGGATCACGTAAAACATCTCGATCGATGCTTTCAGATCTTAAGAAAATATCGTATGAAGTTAAACCCCGCAAAATGCACCTTTGGTGTCAAATCAGGAAAATTCTTGGGATATCTAGTTCACCAACGTGGAATAGAAGCCAACCCAGAAAAAATCCGAGCCATAACTGAAATGAAACCTCCCAAAACCATCTCCCAAGTACAAAGCCTAGTTGGAAAAATCGTAGCATTAAACAGGTTTATATCAAAGTCTGCAGACAAAAGCCTCCCTTTTTTCCAAACTCTCCGAAAGGCAAAGAACTTTGTTTGGACCGAAGAATGCGATCAGGCCTTCGAGCAGCTCAAAGAATATTTGACGACACCTCCGATGTTGGCAAAACCAACGGAAGGAGAACCATTGTATATGTACATCTCCATCTCCAATGTAGCGATTAGCTCAGTACTAATTAAAGTTGAGGGCTCAGAGCATAAGCCCGTATATTATCTCAGCAAGTTATTACAAGGGGCGGAGAAAAATTACTTAGAAATAGAAAAATTCACGCTGGCCTTAGTAGTGGCTGCACGAAAACTCCGACCCTACTTCTTAACTTACAAAATCATCGTTTTGACGAATCAGCCGCTAAGGCAAGTTCTAGCAAAACCAGAAGCCTCCGGTCGACTAATCAAATGGGCCATCGAACTCAGCCAGTTCGAGGTAGACTACAAACCAAGGATTGCCATCAAGGCCCAAGTGTTGGCTGATTTTATATTAGAAACACCGACACAGGCTACTGAATCATCGAGCTGCCTCAACGACGATATTTTGATCATTGAAGATCAAACTTGGCTAATGCATGTCGATGGTGCTTCATGCCGAGAAGGAGGAGGCGCCGGAATCAACTTCACAGGACCAAATAAGGAAGATTTGAATTACGCGATAACATTGGACTTCGTTGTAACAAACAATGAAGCTGAATATGAAGCGTTAATCGCAGGAATGGAGATGGCGATCAAAGCCAACATAAAAAGCCTTAAGGTACTAACTGATTCAGAATTAGTGCAAAGACAGATAGAAGGCCTATACGAGGCTAAGGAATTCAACATGGTCAAATACCTCGCCAAAGTGAAAACTCTAGCTGAGAAATTTGAAAGTTTTAGTATCCAGAACATCCCACGTTCGGAAAATAAATGGGCCGATCAGCTATCAAAATTCACAGGATCCCATGACGGAAAGACCGAACGGGTGATCAACTGGTTGATCTCTAATATACCAGCAATCGACATCGATGAAACACCAGTAGTGGATATAATGGAAATCGAAGAAGCCGAAGAGAACTGGATGACCCCAATGATAGACTATCTTCGAGAAGGAAAATTACCACCTGACCAAAATGAAGCTCGGAAAATAAGATATCGAGCTCCGAAGTATACACTTATAGAAGGAAAACTCTTCCGAAGATCGGTATCAGGAATTCTTCTGAAATGCGTCCCTGAATCACAAACCGTCGATATACTACGAGAAATACATGACGGGGATGCAAGAAACCACAGCGGATCAAGGGCATTGGCTTTAAAATGTCTCAGGACGGGTTACTATTGGCCGACCATCAATAAAGATGCCGCTCAATATGTCCAAGAATGTCATCACTGCCAGATCCATGCTAACATATGTCATCGACCAGCAGAAAACATGCACCCTATTCCAGTTTGTTGGCCATTCGATCAGTGGGGAATGGACATCGTGGGACCTTTCCCAGCGGCCAGATCTAAGAAATCCTATGTCCTGGTCGCTGTAGAATACTTCAGCAAATGGATAGAATGCGTCGCCCTCGCACGAATAACCCAATTCCAAGTTATCAATTTCCTATGGAAATTCATAGTCTGTCGATTCGGCATCCCAAGGATCCTTATCTCCGATAATGGAACTCAATTCGCGGGGAAACAGATAATAGAATGGTGTACAAAACTTGGAATTCAACAGAATTTTACCTCGGTAGGACATCCTCGAGCAAATGGACAAACTGAAGTAGCAAACCGAGAGATAATAAAATCTTTGGAAAAAAGATTAGGAGCAGCCAAAGGAAAATGGCTTGATGAACTCCCAGGAGTATTATGGGCTAATCGGACCACAGTAAGGAGCTCAACTGGAGAAACCCCATTTAGCTTGGTATATGGGTCGGAAGCAGTTATCCCTGTGGAAACCCTAATCCCGACACCAAGAGTAGAGATGTTCGATGATAAAGAAAATGAAAAATCAAGAGAAAATGACATTGATTTAACAGAAGCTTTGAGAGATAAAGCTGCTGTACGCCTACAGGCCACTAAAGCTAATATGGAGAAAGCATACAATCAAAAAGTACGCGTTCGAACCTTCAAAGAAGGAGACTTAGTCTTGAAAAAGGTAGAAGTATCCAAGCATGTGGGAAAATTACAACAAAATTGGGATGGACCTTACATCGTCATTGGCGTAGGGAAGAAAGGTTCATACAAAATTGCACACTTGGATGGAACTGCCTTACCAAGAACCTGGAACGCTGTCAACCTTAGGAAATACTATGGTAAATAAATTTTAGCAGGTTATACTGCATTATTTTACTTTTTACTTTATCAAATTTCAATCTTTGTAATAAAGGCCTTGGCCTAAAGTTCAATTATTAAAGATTTCTTTGGCATTTTATATATATCGATTATATCGGTTAAACATTCATCGGAATCGCACAATCATATTGTCAGAACGAAACGAGTCGAGTAAACATTGATCCGCTCAATAAAAACTCCTCGATATATCAAAAAGACTTTTTGGTTAAAAACCTAAGTCTACAATCAAAAACGAGTCGAGTAAACATTGATCCGCTCAATAAAAACTCCTCGATATATCAAAAAGACTTTTTGGGTTAAAAACCTAAGTCTAATAAAAAACGAGTCGAGTATACATTGATCCGCTCAATAAAAACTCCTCGCTCAAACTTATCGATCTAAAGACTTTTTGGTTAAAAACCCAAGTCTACAATCAAAAACGAGTCGAGTAAACATTGATCCGCTCAATAAAAACTCCTCGATATATCAAAAAGACTTTTTGGTTAAAAACCTAAGTCTACAATAAAAAACGAGTCGAGTAAACATTGATCCGCTCAATAAAAACTCCTCGATATATCAAAAAGACTTTTTGGGTTAAAAACCTAAGTCTAATAAAAAACGAGTCGAGTATACATTGATCCGCTCAATAAAAACTCCTCGCTCAAACTTATCGATCTAAAGACTTTTTGGGTTAAAAACCTAAGTCTAATAAAAAACGAGTCGAGTAAACATTGATCCGCTCAATAAAAACTCCTCGATATATCAAAAAGACTCTTTGGGTTAAGAACCTAAGTCTAATCAAAAAGAGTCGAGTAAACATCGATCCGCTCGATACAAACTCCTCGTTAAATATTCAACAATAAAAACCTAAGTTCTAAATTGTGACAAGTCGAGTAAACATTGATACGCTCAATGAAAACTCCTTGAACTATTCCTAACGATCTAAATGATCTGCTAACACTCCTGAAGTTTTGGAGATAGACTAAGTATAAAACCGTCTGCTCGGAAAATGCTACTCATAAGTAAATTATGACAGAATTAACGACAAGGAAGATACGAGGGATAAAATATATTTTATTCATCAAATCAGTTACATACAAAATCATACGTTACAAAGGTCTACATACTACTTAAAGATCATTACAATGATTTAAATAAGAAGATCCTCTGTTACCGGCGATCTTCACGACAATGTCCACGGAAACACCAATCTCCTCCCTAAGTACCTCGTCGATTATGATAAACCACCTAAGAAGCATGCTGCTCAGGATGGTCGACTTCTTTGGTTCGACGGCCAGGCTCTGAAGATCAAATGTTCTTCCAGAGGAAATGAACATTACCATCCAGATAGCTAGCAATGCTCACTCACCCGCAAGAAGATACTGCTTTTACTTTATCTATAAAACATTTTACTCTAGAGCAGCATCTCTTCGGGACCGTCGTAAAACGGTAAGTTTACCAGTCACCCCGATGGTCTATCACTCCGGAGGTAACATCGAAGGGCGGAGGTGGCTGGCAAGTATGAACCCTCCATGTGCAAACGGAAACCACGGACCTCTAATATGATGAAGACTAATGCAGAGATCTCATGGGACCCGTCGATACAAGGTAGGGTTGACATGGGACCCGTCAATACAAGACTGGGAACGACTTCACTATTTTGAACAAATAATTCATAGTAATGTGATTTTTTGAAGACAATGGGATCAGAGGGCAGAATAAAATCTAAGGAATTGGAGATCTCCATCCTTTTTGGGAGATTGCAAATGAAGAATATAAGCCACCCCCCTATTTATAGGGGCAGATCTAAGGGATCCAACGGCGGAAAAAGTATTTGATCAACGGACATGGATACGACCCTTTGACTCCCCGTAATAAATACAAATAAGTTGGAACGGCACTATCTAATCGCCTCAACCGGTCGACAACAAAAGAGCTCGTGGATCGAAGCGATCACCCAAATAACACAAGCAAACCTTAAAGAACTCCAGATCGGTCATACTGGAACGGTCATACTTCATGGTCGATGGTTCAAAAACCTGGAATCCACAAACAAAGTTATACAAGCTTTGAAATCACAGCGAAAAGGACAGTTGCTCGATAAAAGATAAAAGATAAAACACCAAACCCTTCACCATACGGGGGACGTCACTGCCTCATACATCATATGGATGACCATTGACTAAGCTATACAGAAACTCCTATGGAGCCCAAGATATCTGACATAGAAATCAGGAGAATAGTCCTCCTTGTCCGAAACAGCAAGGACGTAACTGCCTCACATACCAAAGAATTGCTTAAGGAGGTCTGAACAGGATAGATCTGGCCATAAACGCTACATTTTCCAATTCCTCCCATATCAAGAAAGTGATATAATAATACACTGGCCAAGGAACATATTGTTCAACATTAATGCTGGGAAACATAAGAGCTTGGAAGTGATTGAAAGGGATTTTTTATCCTTAGGTTGACGTAAAGAAAAACGAAGTTCAACAAAGGGACAATAGCCTCTTTATATAAGATTTAGATCGCAAAAAGACAAAAGTACAAGGCTTAGATGGAGCATCGACCAAGATGATGAGCATTATCGACATGAATAACTTGTCGTCTAAATTACGACGTAAAACATGCTAGTGCGCATAAAACAAAGGAATATACTGAATTTGATCAACAAAAGACTCGACTTGCAGAAGCAAACATTGTATAAAAATTTGATTTGCTGAAACTGACATTATATATATGCACAAAGGAAGAACGAGAATAACAAAATATGTCTACTGAAGAAGATTGATCAAGGCAAGAATCTGCCTACAAAGGTAATGATTTCCAATTTACAGCTTCTCCCATTACAAGAATTTCAGCCCAAATAAATGAACAAAAGTCGGGCAAAACCAAAAAAAAAAAAAAAAAAAAAAAAAAAAAAAAAAAAGAGACAGTCCAAGGCCTGCCAGGTTGAGCAAAGGTCACTAAGAAGAACGGTCAGCAGGCCGACTACCAGAAACAGCCTTCCGAGGAGTCAGACTCCCAGCAAAAGCCATCAATTCTTCTTGACGGTTTAGATAACCGGCGTCATAACCTTCCTCATAGGCCTGCCGACGAAATTCTTCCGCCAGAACAGCTGCCTGAGCTAAATTATTTCTCTCCTTTTCAAGGACAGCTTTTTCGGCCTCCAATTTTTGAAGATCATCTTTATCAAGTTGCAGCTGCAACTCCAAACCCCTGCTTTTAGCTTTCTCGGACTCCAACTGACCCTGAAGAACTCTCCGATAACTCCACAGTTCGTCGTTTTGCACACCCAGCTGGAGTGCAAAATACTTGCCCTAAGAACAGAAAGAATAAGAGAAACCGCCTTACAACAAGGAATTCTAAACGAAGAACAGGAAAAATATTCGAAATATGTTTACCTGCTCACATATCTTCACCAAAGATTGAACAAGGCGAACATTGGAGGTACCTTCGAGCTTCCTCAACTCGCCAGGCAAAATAGTACTCATGCCTAGGTCCCATGACAAAGCATCAGGTTCAACAGAACCAGGCAGTTCGCTGGTCAAAGGGACGCCATCAGAACGTGGAGTCTCCGACAAAAGAATGTCATTAACTTGCTGAAAGATGCATCGATCATCTAATTGACGAGGAGATTCTCTCCCGTCGGGACTAACAGAGGTCTCCTTGCCCGAAGCAGAAATTACGGTTCGGCGGCCAGACCTGGAACCGGTTCGACCTCCGGAAGGTCCTCCCGATTCAAAGGAAGTAGTCATCACAGTAGTATCGCTAAACAAGTAATCAGGACAATCCTGCACAATGGATTGTGTCATAGAAGGATTGACAAAAAAGCCATCACCAGTTTGCCCTCCGCTGGCGATTGGAGCAGTAGAAACTGACAAAGGAAGGGAAACAGTAAAATTCCCCCCATGAAAAACATGCTCAAAGGAAGGAGCATTTGAGCTAACAGCTATGTTATAAGCTGGTTCCTCGTTAGACATATCGCCAAAGGCAAACCGACCAGGAGAAGGCATTCTTCCTACTTGAGTGGAAGCAGAATGGATTGGTTCAGAAAACGACGAGTTTACCACGGAGAGAGGCTCAGAGGCAATAACACCAGTATCGATTTCCGACCTAATTATTTGGGACGAACGAGGAGGCTCCATCGACGGACCGTCTCTTCGATGCTTTTTGGATCTGTTATCCCGAGCGCCCTCACGGGAAGGTCGCTTCGAAGTATTACCAAAAAGGTTACTCATGGTCGGATTATAAAAAAATACAAATTAATATCGAGGAAGTTTAGCGACTTAATAAAGAAAGAGTATTCCGTTAAGAGAAGAGTATAGCAGTAAAAGCAGGTCAAGTTTTTACCTTTCGTATTTATACTACACGAAAGGACACGACAGACCTAGAGAAAGGGCGCGAAACAGGAAAACTGACCTGGGAGCAAACGCTAGAATATGAAAAGACACGCGCATAATGATTACGACAAATTTAATGACTTGTCTAAATTATTACGGCGAATGTGAAAAGACACGACTGACAGAATACGAAACGTTTAGCGTACAAAGAGAAGAAAGGGTAAAATTACAATTAATACCTACGAATAAGTAATTACAAGGATTATTCAAGAAATCACTGTTTTAAGAAGCCTGGTCGCTATCCGAAATCTTCTGCTCACTATCGACGACCTCAGTCATGCCTATATCGCTTGTTTCTTCTTCTTCGTCTTCTGGATCGATAAAGGTATTATCGAGCTCGTCATTAACATCAGAAGGAGGAATTGGCAATGGATTTCCAAATTCTTCCACAAGATGAGCCAGAGGAAAACCTTGATATACGACATCTGGAACCTCAGAAGAAGAATAAAGCTCGCCATAACGATTCAACCAAATATGAGCTGCCTTAAAATACTCCTTCCGACGGTCGTCGATCATCTCCAAAGCGACCAACTGATGAATCGATTTCTTAAAAGTATTTTCAAGAAGAGGACCGACCATCCGATATACCAGCGCCGTATGAACAGGAGAGTTGAGGAATTCGCGAACAACTCTTTCATCAGATTTCCTAACATATCGATCTCTTTGCCTAAGAGGGACATCATTTTCGTACTCCTCTAAAGAAGCTTCAAGGCGCGACACTTGAGATTCCAGCTCACTAATTCGAGCCGTGCTCTGTAACTGAAATTCCTCTAACTTTCTAGCCATTTGGTTGGCCTGCTCTTGAGCACGAGAAATCTCCATCACCTTGTTTATCATTTCTTGGTCTTCAGTCCCAGTAGCACAAGTCTCTACGGTGGGAACCGAAGAAGATGTTGAGGGACCAACCTCTGAACCGGAGGATTTACGAAGCAAAGCTTTATTCTTCTCCTCCAAGAACTCGCACTGTTGTTTCCAAAGTGCATTCTCATAGGCGTATGACGCAAGACACGTCTTGGTCTGAATAAACAAAGAGAGCAAGAAAAAGAGATGGATTAGTAAAAGACCCTTAAAATTATTTGTTAACATGATTAAAGGAAAAAAGATATCACCTTTTCAGCATAAAGAGAAGCTCGCTGGAATTTCTCCAGAGGATCCTTATGAAGAAGCTTATTCAGATCACGAGTAAAAACACCAGACAAAAGAACACGGGTTGCCTTATCGATCGCATTCTCATTATCGTCGTGGATAAGGGAGTCCTTCTCTGAATAACCAGCGGCCCTCTTTCCCTCCAAATGGTCCTCGATCATTTCGACAAGGGTAGGTTTTGGATGTTTTTCTCCGACTAAAGAAAGATCCTGGCCCGAGCGTCCATAATAACTCCTCTTTCTATCGACCGGACTATTGGTAGTATGAGGCATCGACCAGGTGCGACATCCTCGAACACCTAAAGTTGTTCTAAGATAAAGAGGAGGATAACCAGATCCCGTGCCCTGACGAATAGGGGGCTCATGAGGAGATTCTGATGATTCCTCTCTGTCCTCTTCGGAGTCATGACGCAACTCCAACTTCCTTTTCCGCGACTCTCTCTGCTCAATAGGCGCGTTATCCACGGATTTAGAAGATTTCGACAGCACCATCTTTCCCTTCGAAGAGTGTCGAGAATTTTCTACCATATCAGCTGAAAAAGAAATCAATCATAAATTATGTACCTTCCCAACAAACGATATCATCACAACACTAAGATCAAATAAATTACTAACCAAGAGGTTCAGATGGTGAATTGATGGGAAAGTTATGAATACTTAAGCCCGCCTTACGAAGGAAAGCTTCCCCAATCAGAAGAGCGCTTTGGTACTTGTTCGCACGCATTTCGGGAATCTCAGTGATAAACTGTGCATCGTCAGGAACAAGTTCACCAGTCGGAGAGCGACCTCCAGGAATCCAACTGGAGCTATGATCCCACGAAAAAGGCATGGTCGAACCATCAGCCAAACAAAGATTAGACGGAGGACGAACAAAGAAAAAATGAGATTTCCATGAAGGATTACTAGAAACGGGGGCATCAAAGATTGCTCGGCTAGGCCGCTGACTAGCGAAGAAATATCCACGATTTGAAGAACTAGAAATATTAAAGCGGAAAAGTTGTGTAAAATTACGGAAAGAAGGTTTAAACCCCTTGGCGATCATCAGAACTGAAAAGCAAACCACAAAAGCGACGGAATTTGGAACCAGCTGCGTCAAGCACACACTAAAAGTTTTCAAAACTTCGAGGAAGAGAGGAGACAAAGGAAGACGAAGTCCGCTGTTGAAGTGAGCCGTATAAAAAGCTCGACATCCCTCCGGGGGAGATGTGACCCTATCAGTAGGGGAAGGAAAAATTATCTCAGAACCTTCCAGGAAATATTTGGTATAATTATTCACAACCTCCGGAAATGTTTCCGCTGTATAAGCGCAAGCGACGTCCTCAATTGGTTCAGAAATCTGAGGAACAGTACCTTTGCCCTTTTTGGCTCGGGCAGCCACATCCGCATCAGTAAGGATTCGTACCTTAAAAGTATCCTCTACAGGGATGACGAAGTCAGTTACACTAGATTGCAACTCATCCTCATTGTCGGGGGCGACGACCTCTCTAGAAGAAGATCTTCTTACAGAAGCCATATATTCTGATCCTCGGAAAACGAAGGTCGATAAAAGGAAAAATTTAGCGTGATGAACGACTAATCGGGAAAATGATTACGAGTTATAAGGAAGTATAAAAGAGAAATGGCGAACTATAGAGTCACCTATTTATAACAAAATGAGAAAAGACGTTTCGAACTTATTGCAGCTACTCATATTCCCGCCAAAAACGGAAGGATATGAAAAGCTTCCAGAATAGACGCGTGGCGATCCGTAACTAGACAGAGAAAACGACTATCTATGATATGTAGCACTCTTTTCCTTATTTAAGATTTTTTCCCACAGGGTTTTTTCTTAAGTAAGGTTTTTAACGAGGCTCCATTCATAGAAAAGAAACAGTCGTAAAGATCTATTTACTTCTACGAGCTTCTATTATCTATACGCTCGAAGAAGTGAGGGAGTACTGATGGGGGCTATTTCACACCCTACATATTACTCGAATCGAACGAAGAAGTTAAGATCGATTCGACCAATCCAAGCTGATCGGGATCGTCTAACAGACCCGGCCAAGCACAGCTCTCTTCGATCTAAAGATAATACTCCGGACCCATGAAGGATATTTGGGCCGAGTCCTATTAGGACTATGTTTCCTTGTAACGCTAGGTTTAACGTTGTATAAATACCTAGTTAATCATTGTATTAGACAACTATGAAATTCCTTTTACTTCAAGAATATACAATATTCACAGCCTAAGGCATTATAACTGAATAAGATTCATAGTATTCTGATCTCTATATTGATGTGTTATTAGCTTTATTTGTGGTTTTACTTCTTGTTCTTAATCATTGCTTTTCTTTGTGATTGATCCATCCGGAATAAAGTAACAGAGCCCTACTAAATATATACACCAATATCGTAAACCCCACCGATATTACAAATTCACTGATATACAATTAACCCGGCGAATTCCGGTTAAATCAAGATGAATCCAAGTATACAATTAACTATAAGAATCAATCTGTAATGATATACTCTCATTTTAAAGACAAGCTTAGACCAGAGGAGTTTGAATTCCTTCTGGATTTCGAAGAAGCATTGATGAAGATAAAAGGAGTTTTTGATAAACTTAATGAAGGAGAAAAAGAGAAATTATGTCAGCAGATAAAACCATTCAAAGGACATACATGCAGCCACTGTAGCCGAAAAGATGAAGACCCAATTATAGAGGATTAGCAAGTGTCGGCAGAAGGATTATGAAGTAATGAAGGATTAGCTAGTGTCGGCAGAAGGATTATGAAGTAATGAGAGATTAGCAAAGTGTCGGCAGGATTAATGAAGGATTAATAAATATCAGCAGAAGACAACAAAATGTAAATAGTAAAATAATAATGTAGCCACTGTAGATAAGGCTACAGGTGTACCTCTTTTTACTTTATGTCATTTCTCTAATAAAGGTGTAGGGACTCCTATCCCTCCACTCAGTTTGTAATGTGTGGACATAATTCATTCAGTCCATCTATAAATAGGTACCATCTATGTAATTGAAAGGCAGAGTGAAAAATATAATAAATAAGTGTTTGCTTATTTTCTCTTTCTAAGAGAGTTCTTCCTTGAACATCTTATAAGTTCTGAATAGGGAAAAACAATTCATACACACACACCATTAAAAACCATCAATTCAAAACATTCATTCATCAGCTGGAAACTATCCAGAAGCAACAAATCAACCAGAACAAAGCAACGAGCAGCCAAAAACAAATCATTTTCAGGTATGGCATGTTTTAATATTCATAATAACCACGAAAATAATAACATAGATCTTGAATATGTTTTTATTACAAAAATGATTTATGTTTTACCCAGATATTTAGATGTATGCAAAAGATGAATTCTATAGATTTAGATCTTGTCTCTACTAATAATCATTTACAGTATCATATATTAGGAGTACTCAATAGAGAACGTATAGTATCTATTCTAATTGATACAGGATCATCATTTTCACACATTCACCCTAAATATTCAACACTCATTGCTGAAGCACCAGTTATAACAGTAGAAACCATAAATGGACTTAAAGAATATAGTAAACAAACGTATATAGAATTAATGTTGCATGAAGACTTAAACTTTAAACTAGCTATCTATATCGACGAAAATAACGTAGGAGCAGATGTTTAGTTAGGAGCAGACTTTTTAGAAAAAATAGATAATCAAATAAACTCTAAGCATATAACAATAAACAACATACCCATTCCTAGAATTAAGTTACCATATTACGAAATAAACAAAAATCTTTAAATGGATGAACATATACAGATACTAGAACAAGAAGAAATTTTTGGAACATATTCAGCTCAATCGATTATTGAACACAAAATAGAAAAAACTAAAAAAGCAAAATTAGATTTAAAGGAAGGACAACATTTCAATAAATCAATAATTGACAGATTAAAAAGAAAGAATGTTACATATCACGGATTATTCACCCAAGAAATACCTATAGATATAGAAAGTACCAGAGGAACTATTGTAATTCCTTTAATAGATAGTGAACAAATAGCAATTAGAATACAAAAAATTCGTAGTAAAGAAGATAGAAGTAAAATTGGATATATTCAAATTGCTACTATACAAGTATTAATTAGATCTACTTTTAAGGAAGGAATAGACTCTCCAATAGCTTTAATAGCTTATGATAGAAGAATAAAAGAAACTAAAGATTCAGTTTTAGGAGTAACCATGGGAAATTTAGCTTATAAAACTTTAAAATTTAATTTAGGAATTAAATATGCAATTCCATTATCAACAAAGAATCTAGATAATAGCATTTGTTTAGGATACAAATTTACACGAAAAGATATAATGGAAGAAGGAGATCAACCATTCAGTTTAACATATATGGTTGAATATGCATTAACCAACAATCATCATAGTATAAACTTTTTGGATCAAGAATCCATTTATCTAGATAAACTTTTTGAAGGAATAGCCCAAATCAAGAAATCACCTATGAAAGAAATAACATTAGGAGAAACTAGTAATCAAATAAGAAAATCAATCTCATTCAGGCAACCTTACACATCAGGAGAAACTAGTAATCAAATAAGAAAATCAATCTCATTCAGGCAACCTTACGTAAAACAACTACTCTTAGAAAAACCAGAAAAATCTAAAAAAGAAGAAAGTGAATATATAAGATGAGAAAGAGAAATATCAGATTTAAGTAAGTTTTTAAAAGAAAAATTATGAATAATAATCCTAAAAATAAGTGCAAAGAAATATCAAATTTAATTAAACATTACAATGAAAGATTAGAATATTTAAGAACAACAGTTATTAGTACTAAAATATATAAGATGAATAAAGAAATTTTAGAAAAAAGAATAAAAGAAGCAAGAAATTCGTGCGAACTATGTAATCAACAAATATCCGCTGCCTCTGACCAATTTCTGGTATCAGAGCCAAGCAACGAAAATGGAGAAAATACAGAATATACAAGATAATCTACAAAGAATAAATAAAGAAATTGAACATAATAAAGCTATTTTAGCCTACGCACAATTTCTAAGACTTCAATCTTATGCCCCAGATATAATAGAATTCAAAATAAATATATTAGAAAGAAGAAAAACTGATTTCGAATATGAATTGCATAAACAAAAATTAATATATCATATAGAAGGCAAAATAACAAATAAAGAATACTAAAATGAAAGATAAGGAAATAAAAGGCAATGTTGCAAATACCACTCCTACAGTAAAAAGACCCCTGGATGGCATTTTTACAATTTAAACTTTCCAAAAGGGCAGTTTTAAAATTCACTCTTTTGCGAGAGTTTTCCTTTGAGCGTTCTCACATTTTACTTCCTCCTAATTTTTTTTTTTAAATTTGCACTTCATCCCCTCAGTTTCAACTTTTTTTAAATTCGCACTTTTTGGTTGGTGGCGAGTTTAGGTTCCCTTTTTTTTAAAGGCAAGATAAATTTTTAAGGACCTTCCCTAGGTAACTAATTTGTGGAGTGGGTGCGGGAGCGTATAGTGCGAGCGAGTGCGTCGAGCGTCGACTTTTGAAAATATTGATTTTAAGAGCGCCTATAGACCGCGGATTTTTAATATTTTAATATTATTTCTATATATCAATCTTTATATTCTAATTTTTTTGTACATCGAATTAAGATTATTTTAACTTCCTAATACTTAATAAAATACTAATCTATTTGTGAAGTTAACAGGATGTGTCAGTTTTACAAACAAATACGGTAACATTGGACAATCTAATGTACTAGATTACAAAATATTTAAAAATATAAAATGCTTAGTAAATAATACTTCATTCGTTACATAATTAATTATTCAATTTAGTCATATACGTATATAGTTTTAGATTAAAGTTAAAAAAGTGAAATTAGTAAATATATGTACTTGAACCTTCAAAAAGTATTGATTATTGATAAATAGTATCAAATTATTATGTGAGACGTAGTTTTGGAGATATATTATCTAAAATAATTATTTTCATTCGGAGACATAAGAAAAATTAAGTATATTTATATTTTTTTAAAAGAAGCCATGTTACAAAGATCTTCTATAAAAATATCGAAATATTGATAGATTTGTAAAATTTTTGCAATACAGTCTAATTTTATATCCCATTAGCAAAATGAACAGTAGTACAACATTACCCCTTATTCAGAGTTCAAAATAATGGAGTACTATTATTTTATACAAAGGCCATCTCCAGCCGTGGGCTGGGGTCCGCGTGAGTGCCGATCCGAGGTGGAGAAGTGGTCTCCAGCGGTGGGGCGTGGCGGGGAGCGGGCCAGCACGGGCTGTGCGGCGGTCGCGGGCTGGAATGGTGGAAGGAATGGTGGCCGCGTGAATGATTTGGGAAGAAAGTGGAAAAGTGCTATGCACTCTCGTTCTTTAAATCAGGTGGCGCCACTTGGCGCCACCTGACTGGTTCCTCTTTTTTGCTTTTTTTTTTTTGAATTTTTTAGCTTTATTTGTTTGTTTGGTTACGGTGAGTTATTTTTTAATTGTTTGTTTTAATTATTTGTTTAATGTTATATAAAACATTTTTAATTGTTTGTTTTTAATTTTTTTAGTTTTTAATTGAGAAATGTAAATGATTTGTTAGTATATTAAAATGAAAATACAATTGCATACTTAATTAAAAACATACTTAATTAAAAAAATACATAAATTTTATAATTTACAAATATTGTTAACCATATTTTGCGTAGACATTGGCGATTAAGTCTTGTTGGAGTCTACGGTTGGTTTCTTTGGATCGTATAGCATCATGACGAATAATATAGTTATCGAAAGTTTGTCTTCTTGATAATGGATTTTCCAACTCAACACCTTCCGATGGATAAATTTTAGCACGTGCCCTACGAGATGTACTTAAGTCATCATCTTCGTCGTCGGAGTGGGGAAGAAATTTTAGCACGTGCCCTAATGTTTAAATATTTTAATTATAATATTTTTAAATTAGTTATATTATTAAATTTATAATTATTATTATTCTATAATAATAATTATTATTCTATTATTATTAATATCAATATTAAAACTATTATAAAAAGTGTGAGAGTGGGGAAGAAATTTTTTTGAAAGAAATTGAGTGCTGGAGACCACCACTGGAGATGATCACCCAAAGTCTGGGCTGGCCCGAGAATGGCCCAGGAAAACCATTGGAGATGGCCTAATTACTAAGTAAAATCCCACTATGTCAAAGTCATTAATGTTCTCTCTGACAACTGAATAGTGGAAATTGACGGTGGGATTGGATAAGCAGGCGCGTGAGGTGTGTCATTAATTGCAGCAATTGTCACATCTCATCTCACAATGAGACAACTAGCTATTTTTCAACATAATTCAACAAGGCGCGACTTTTGATATGTGAGTGTGCGAATTTATAGAAGTGAATTCGCGAATTGTTAGATAAGGATGAAGATGAAAGCACTGAAGACAAATTGATAAGGGAGGTTTTGATGCATTCCAAAACTTCAAAATCTGCTAAGTATGGATTAACTTAGCTGATGGTCCCTTGTGAAGAAATTTTGACTAAGTAAAGAAGACATCAGAAGAGTCAAAATTCAAGGTCCAAAGACTTGTGATCTGCTGAAGGAAAGACACCAGACTGATGAAGATCAGCCGACTCAAATCAGATTTGTTCAAGTTTGAGATCAGCTTAGTTCGCCATCAGACTTGCACATCCGTCAGCCAAGTGGAAAGGATCATAAAGTCTTCCCAACGGTAATAAATGCCCCTGGAAGTAATAAATGCTGAAGTACAAGGATATTAAAGACAAATGATTGAAGAATTGCTTCGCATCAGCTGGGTGCATTTAATGCTGCCTGCAGGAAAGTACTGTTGACAGTACGGACAGACTGCAAAAGAGCCGTTCGCGGAAATTAAGGACCAATACTCGAGGAATTTGAATCTTGTCTCTCTTCAACGGACATTTTTCAAACCTCAAGTATAAATAGCTGAAAGAGACGAAGAGAAAACAACAACACAATCTCTGAGAGAATTTTCGAAGCAGAACTCTTTAAGTCTCAAGAACAGCTCACTCATCAGCTTAGTCATTTGTTGACAAAAAGCGAAGTTGAAGAACAAAGCTAAACACATCTTCTGAGTGAATTTGTAAACTGAGTGTTGTGAGAAGTAGATATCTATCTTTGTGAGTGATATTACTTCAAAGAGTAGGATTTCTTTGTGATTTCTTACTGCGCACTTACGGCCTGTTCATTTGTTGTTAGGCGTAAGCAGAGTGTACTGGTTACTTTGTGTTTCTAGTATAACCCAAGATCTAAGTGACTTGGAAGAGTGGACTAAAGGATTTAAATCCATATAACCACTATAAAAATTCTGTGTGTTTTTACTTGCATTTTTCATTGCATATTTCAAGACTGCATAAAACACTTTACTTAACTGTTTGAAAAAGAGTTAAAAGGAGTTTATAAAACTGGGGAAACATTTTTCAAACTACTGAGGATACTTGTGAAAAACACTTTGAAAATCCGCTGCAAGTACTCTAAGTATTAAAATTGATTTTAACAAAATCAGCTAAGTAACTATCAGTTTAGTGGTCTACGAAGCTGTTAAAAGATTTGTTCGCGATCAGCCGAGGAACCTACTGTTGATAACAGCTTAGTCTGTTTAAGTTAAACAAAAAGGTTTTAAAGTTAAAATTGAAAAAGTTTAGAGGTCTATTCACCCCCCCTCTAGACCTCATCTGACCACTTGGGACCAACAAGTGGTATCAGAGCAGGTGGTTCATTAGAATCAGCTGCCTGCTCAACGAGCTTGATCCAAGTGTTTTTCAAAAAAATTTCAAAAATTTTCAAAAGAGCATCTTCTTGAAAAATTAAAACTCTTTGAAAAATGGACTGTATCAGCCATGTTCCCCACATTGCTGGTATGTCTTTTGAAGACTAGAAGATCAGAATGGAGATCTTCTTAGCTGCCTACAATGACAACATGTATACATGTATCATCAAAGGTCCATTCAAATTCACCTAGCTATCATAGTTGATGAAGCTGAACTAGTGGTGGAAAAGGATTTAACAGAGATGACAGCCGAAGAAATAAAGTTGTTCAATCTGGACAAAGTTGGCCGTTTCATCATGACCAAAGCCCTGGACAATGATCGGTTTGATAAAGTCAAACATTGCAAAATTGCAAAGGAAATGTGGGATAAGGTTCGTGACATGAGCGAAGGAAACAACGCCATCAAAGAGCATCAGCTTAGTGTTGCCTTGGAGAAGCTGGACAACTTCAAGATGAAATCTGTAGAAACTATTGATCAGATGGACACTAGATTCACCAGAACTCTCAATGAAGTTCTAAAGCTGGGAAAGACCTTCACTGACAAGGAGATCACCGTCAGAGTACTGAAGGCCATGCCTCCCAAGTTCAACATGAAAGTGACAGCTATGGAAGAATCAAGAGATCTGGGGAAGATTTCTCTTACAGAGCTGTTCTCCGTACTCAAGGCGTATGAGTATAAACTGCCAAGAATGGGTGTTGAAGAAACCTCAACTTCAAGTCCCACGGCTGCACTTGTTGCTGCTGAAAATCCAAAAAGGCCAGCTCACAAAAGCAAAGATGTGGACTCATCTGATGAAGCCACAATACTCAACAAAAAGGAGTACACTGCTAGAGACGTAGCATTGCTGATGAACAACTTCAAAAAGTTCTACAGACGAAAAATGAAGAACAAATATAACAATGCTTCTACTTCTAACCCTACTTCTTCTTCTCAGGATAAGGATTCTTATAAATCCAAAATGATGTGCTATAATTGTAGGAAACTGGGCCATTTCATCAGAGACTGCCCATATCCTAAAACTGAGAAGTATACAGAAGAAGAAAAGAGAATCAGAAAAGAAAGAAAGCATCAGAAAGGAAAGGCGATGGTAGCAGAAGCGGAAAAGCCAGTTGCTGTCTACTCATCTGATTCAGATTCAGACACTTCTGATGAAGAGTCTTCTGATGAAGAGAGTCCTGCTCTTCTCTGCCTGATGGCTAAGGAATCTGATAACTCTGAGGATGATGATGTAACTCCTCTTGAAAATGAATTATTTAGTTCATTTGAACAAATGATGCTTAACAATACTACTATTGCTAAAGCATTTAAAAAGCTTAAGGAAGAGATGATATTGCTAAAAGAGCAAAATAGTTCACTGAAACTCTCAGCTGAAAAGCCAAGAGAATCAACTGAATATAAACAGCTTGAGCAAGAACATGAATCTCTGAAAGCTAAATGTGAAGTCTATAAGGGTAAAATCATTGAGCTTGAGAAAGTCATTGAGTCTCATGAGAAGTCATCTGTTGCATCCACTCACATGTCTAGTAAACAGAAGACACCTTTAGATCAGGATAAGTTAGAACTGAACCATACTGAAAAATTCATATCAGCTGACAATAGTAAGGTCATACTGTATGTTCAGACTACTAAACCTGCTTCACCTGAGAAAGTATTAAAGGAGACGAAAACTCCTAAGGCTAAAAAGAGCAAAGAGTCTAGTGTAGGAAAACAGACTAGTAAGCCTAAACAGAAGATTCCTAGGAAGTCCTCTAACAAGGCTAAAACTAATCAGACTAGTGATAAAACTAAGTCGTCTGTTAATGAGCAAGCAACTAGTAAACCAAAGAAGCATAAGAATAAGAAAAATCAAAATGCTTGGTATGGAAATGAGTCTTATTATGTGCAACCTGCTGCATATCATCCTATGTATCATGCACCTCACTTTCCAACTTACTATGCACCATATCCTGCTCATCCAATGCATGCATATCCTCCTTATCATGCATCTTACTCTGCATTTGAACATTATCCTTATCATGCTGATCATCAACAATATGACAAATCTGATGAACGTGGTAAAGGCAAAGCTGTTCATACTCCTGTTGAAACTTAGAAACCTAAGAAGCCTAAGACTTCATCATCTTGGGTTGTCAAAGGTGGAACTAATCCTTCAGGACCCTCTCAATAAGGGTACCTAAAACAATTTTATTTTGTTTTGTAGGTTAGGATTAGGAGTAGGAGTAAAGTAGAGAAAATCTGGTACTTGGACAGTGGCTGTTCAAGACACATGTGTTGAAACATACATGAGCTAACTGATGCAGTTGCTGTGGATGGTCCAAAAGTCACTTTTGGGGACAACAAAGAAGGCAAGATTAAAGCAAAAGGAAAACTGATCAGAGGAAATATAGAGATATCTGACGTCTCATATGTTAAAGGCCTCAAATATAATCTGCTGAGCATAAGTCAATTTTGTGACAAAGGATATTCAGTCATCTTCTCAACAGATAAGTGCTACGTGGAATAAATTGGTACAAAGAAGGTAATTTTATCTGGAAGACGACAATGAAATATCTACATAGTCGACTGGAATTCTGCTGACACGAATTCAAACGTTTGTTTGGTGGCATCTACACCAAGTGAAGTTAGTTGGCTGTGGCACAAGAGGATGAATCACTTAAACTTCAAGACCATAAACAGATTGATAAAGAATGATTTGGTAGAAGGGATTCCAAAGACAGTCATGAGCAAAGATAAGCTCTGTGACGCCTGTCAGAAGGGTAAACAAATCAAGTCGTCGTTCAAAAGCAAGAAGCATCAATCTTCTGGAAGAATATTGGAGCTGCTACACATGGACTTATTTGGACCCATTGATCCAGTCAGCAATGGTGGAAAGAAATACTGTCTAGCTGTTGTGGATGATTATTCAAGATATACTTGGGTGATATTCATGAAGAAGAAAAGTGAAACCAAGGAACATCTTACTAATCTGATGGAACTGATCCAAAATGAGAAAAGCATAAAGATATTGAAGATCAGATCAGACAGAGGGACAAAGTTTACAAACTCTACTGTTGAAGAGTATTGTAATATCAAATGAATACATCATGAGCATTCAGCTGCTAGAACCCCTCAACAGAATGATGTTGCTGAAAGGAGAAACAGAACACTAAAGGAAGCTGTCAGAACCATGATAGCTGAAGCTAAGCTGCCACAAAGATTTTGGGCAGAAGCAACAAACACAGCATGTTTTACCCAAAACAGATGCATGATCAACAAACACCAAAACAAGACTCCATATGAAGTTTGGAACAACAGGAACCCACACATTCATTATTTTAAGATATTTGGTTGTAAATGCTATGTTTTAAATAATGGTAAAAATCACCTTACTGCATTTGCAGATGTTACGCTCCAAATACGAGTGCGTAAACTACGACGGACGTTACAAGTAATATAAAACGATAAGTACATACCAAGTATCGAATCCCAACGAATGGGTAAAAGGTGGGAACAAACGAATCAATCGACGGCTTATTTCATCTAAGAACGCTTGATACAAAAGGATCGAACCAAAATATTGATAGAGGTGATTTTATTTAACTACGAGCGGTAAAGTAAATCTAACTACGAAAACAAGTAAATGGGGAGTTAATTATGTGGTAATGAAGATTCGTAAGTGATTAGTTAAAGCAGATAAATTATGCGGTTGCTAGGTTAGCAAAACAAACAATCCTAGATTTAGTTGTTGTCTGTGAGTTCAAATTAGTTAAGTCTCCCTGTCGGTTTGACCTAACTCTACCAATCTACCCAAACTCTCCATCTCCGGATCAATAACGAACATCGCTGTCATCCGATGCTCTAAGGAAAGTCCGAATCCATTAGAGGACTCTAAGGTGTGCCGTTGTCACCCGGGACCTAAGACTAACCCAAATCCCCGAATAAAGAGAATCTAAGTTATTTGGTGCATTCACGAACGAACCCATTATACAAACACGGACCAAACTAGGTATATGCCTATCCTAGGTTGAAATATCCACAAATCGTCACTCGCCTAACCTTCAACGTCCCATGTCTAGGTTGCAAAGGTAGATGGCTAAAAGTGCAATAAAACAATAAACCCAACAAATCAAACATAACCCAACATCAAACATAACTAATCAAACGATAACAATGACTCGACAATTAATATCTTACGCTCGTGTTTGCTATTCAAGGATTCAAAGATGTTTGTATGTATCTTCCGATGGCATACCAACCTATCAAATTAAACTAATCCAATTTATTCCTAAATGGACTAAAATCTAATCGATGGCATTAGATTCAAACCTTAAACGAATATGAAACGACTTAGGTATATGTCTATCCTAGAATCGAATCACAATCCAAATTCATAATCAAATCCTCAAAATCACTATTCTAGCAATCAAGAATCAATAAATCTCATCTCAAAGTTTGTCAAACCTTAAGATAAACGATAAGCACGGAATCGGATTAACGAACACATATAAGCATCATATCAATCATCAACTCATAATTAATCAAACAATAACATAAATGCTTATAAATCCGGAGAATCCAAATCCACAATCATTGTTCCAAAAAGATAATACAACATCAATCTCCTAATCAAGGACAACTAGGAAATAGAAAAATATCACCTAATCAGAATGAAATCAAGAGATGAATTCTCCTTCCTTTAATCACCACCTAATCACTCCCCAAGGGTGGTGACTAACTCACCCCCTTGGTGGAGTCTTCAATTACAAGAAAAAGCAAGAAAAATTAAAGAGAGAGTTGGAGGAGACTTGAGAGGAAAAGGGCGGCCAAGAGTGAGGGAAAGAATGAGGAAGAAGTCTCAAAGTTGTTCTTTTATCTTTGCCCTAATAGCCCCTTTATGAGAAAACCCGAAAATAACCTTGAAAACGCGGAGAGTCAGCTGATATTTCGCACCAGCAGGCACACACCGCGGTGTATCTTATTTGCACCGCGGTGCAATATAGGCAGAAAGTTTTCTGCTCTGGCACAGTTCCTTCCGAGCGGCATATCTTTTGATTCCGAACTCCGATTTTCGATCCATAAAGTCCGTAGTGTAGCTAACTCACTCATCTACGACATATCCAAAATTCAACTCATTTGGATCATCTATGAAATATTTATGCATATTCTAGTGAGCAGCTATCTACGAACTTTCATGTTTTGACTTCGGTTTTTCATTCCTTTGAAGCTCTAGTTTTACTCGTGGGGGGTAGAACAACTCGCATTCATTGATACGAAACTCCGAATCACTCTAAGATGTTGCTTCCTACAAATCACGGAGAAAAAGATCAAAACACGAACAAAAACCCAAAAATCGAACAAAGGCCCAACGAAGGGCCAAAAGCACAAAAGACACGAAAACAAGCAAAGACAAACAGAAACTCGGATAAAAACAAGATATTTTGGGCTTAAATAGATAGTTAATAACGACGTTCTCACGGCGTTATCAGCAGAAAAGGCCGATGAAGCTGTTTTTGTAGGATACTCTACTGTTAGTAAAGCTTATAGAGTTTTTAACAAAAGAACATTAATAATAGAAGAATCCATTCATGTAGTATTTGATGAACCAAGTCAATCTTCTGAAAAGAATCAAAGTATTAATCAAGATCTGTCTACTGATTTATAGAAGTTGAATGTTGGAAAGAATGAAGAATATGTTCCCATCATACTACCTGATCTCAACCCAGCTGATAACTCAAGTGCTGTTCAAAATCACAGTGCTGATTGTCTAACAGACGAGTTGCAAACAGCTGATAGACCAGAGACTGTTCAACAGACAACAAATGTTCAACAGACTACTACTGAAACTCCAACAGTAGTGTTGCAAGATCAAAACAAAGGACAACATTATGATTTGCAACCTGATCTCAGATGGCTCAAGAATCATCCACCAGAATTGGTGATTGGTGATCCTTTGGATAAAGTAAAGACAAGGAGAGATTCTGCAAGTGAAGCAATGTTTGTCAGCTTCCTATCTCAAATTGAGCCCAAACAAATTGAAGAAGCTCTAAATGATTCGAACTGGGTTGAAGCTATGCAAGAAGAGCTAAATCAATTTGAAAGGAATAAAGTTTGATACTTAGTTCCTAAACCAAGTCATCAAAGAGTCATTGGCACTAAGTGGGTATTCAGGAATAAAATGAATGAAGATGGTGAAGTCACCAGAAACAAAGCAAGATTAGTGGCCAAAGGTTACTGCCAAGAAGAAGGCATTGACTTTGATGAAACGTTTGCACCAGTAGCAAGATTAGAGGCAATCAGACTCTTTCTTGCCTATGCTGCTCACAAGAACTTCACTGTCTATCAGATGGATGTGAAGTCAGCATTTCTCAATGGAGAATTGCAGGAAGAAGTTTATGTTGAACAACCACCTGGATTTGAAGTCTATCAAGAAGGAGACAAGGTGTATCGTCTAAAGAAAGCCCTCTATGGACTGAAACAGGCTCCAAGAGCATGGTATGATACTTTATCTGACTTTCTTTTAATTAAAGGATTTCGCAAAGGTAAAGTTGACAAGACCTTGTTCACTATTGAATGGGAAGAACATATTTTGCTTGTGCAAATTTATGTGGACGATATTATTTTTGGTTCAACTAACCAACAGATGTGTGACAAGTTCTCAAAGCTGATGCAGAACAAGTTTGAAATGAGCATGATGGGAGAACTTAATTATTTTCTTGATTTGCAAGTTAGACAGTTGCCTGATGGAATATTCATCAGCCAAGCAAAATACACAAAGGATATGTTCAAGAAGTATGGTATGGAAACTAGCTCTACTGCTACTATTCCAATGTCTACAAGTCTTCGTTTGGATAAAGATGAAGATGGCAAATCAGTGGACATAACCAAGTACAGAGGCATTATTGGGTCACTGTTATATCTAACAGCTAGCAGACATGATATCATGTACTCTGTTGGGGTTTGTGCGAGATTTCAATCAAATCCTAAATAATCTCATCTCTTAGCTGCCAAGAGAATTCTGAAATATATTAAGGGCACTCAAGAATTGGGATTGTGGTATCCTAGAGAATCTAGATTTGAGCTTATTAGATATTCAGATTCAGACCTTGCTGGCTGCAAGATTGATAGAAAAAGCACAACATGTGCCTGTCAATTTTTAGGTAGTCGTCTGATCTCATGGATGAATAAGTAACAGACTTCAGTATCCATATCAACTGCTGAAGCTGAGTATATAGCTGCTGGAGCTTGCTGTGCACAAATCTTATGGTTGAAGCATCAACTGGAAGACTACAATATCAAAATCAGTGGAATTCCAATCTACTGTGATAATACAAGTGCAATCAGCCTTACTCAGAATACTACAAGTCATTCAAGGACTAAGCATATTGAGATCAAGCATCACTTTATTAGAGATCATGTGGAGAAAGGAAATGTCATTGATGAGGGGTAATTTGGGTCCCCTGCCCTGGCAGGATCGATGTAACCCGACCATCACTAGATCCTGTCCACAGGAATCATGAGCTGACCCGGGTCTCTTAACTATATTCCGACCCATCGAAGAGCCCGAGCTCGAAAGATGATGATGGGCCGAGCCCAGGCCCAAGTCCATCAATTCGGCTATAAATACCCCATGCATTTATTACACCAACAACAACTTCCCAGGTGATCTAGCTTAGAGACTGCAGCTCGGACTCACTTGGGAAATATAGCATAGTTTCGATTATATGTATTTCGCCCTCTAGTTTGTACGGCATCCATTAATGCTCGAGTAGGACCCAAATATTTGTATTTGTACTCATTTAAATCGAATACAATTACTATTGATCTCTGCTATCATTTTAATATTGTTATTATCGCACCACGATCCACCCATAATCGAACAAACGAAAACGCGTAAGATCAATTGGCGCCCACCGTGGGGCCTTATTCGAGTATTAGACCGAAATATGCCTACTACGAGGAGAAATACGTACACCAGCAGATAGCCTTAAATAGACAGAAACTCTGTTATTCACTATCCAAGGCGATCCTCCGACCATTTGGGCGTTCGTCACTCCAAGGACGGAAACAAAACTTATGCGGTGGCTTAATCTATAGTTACGCAGCTAGTTTATTTCATCGATTGCCGGTTAATGTCAAAGGCTTAAGAAGATCTATGAAGTGGCAGCTTATTATTAACGGTCGGAATTTATTTTTCCGATCTTCATATTGATTAACTTCAAAGACAGATTTTCCGAATCAGTTATTTAAGGGATCATTTACATTATTTGTGGGCTATTTATATTTTTCTCAAATCAGTTGGGATAAGTTGAATGTTTCGAACAACAGCAACCAACTAGATAAATTCTTGAGCTAATAGTTGAATATTGGCGATCATTTCGACCAATGAAGAAATTCAAGTAATGAAATTCGATCAAAAACAAGGCTTCTTTATCATTAAAATTCTTCAAAACAAGTTACAAAGAAATTCGAGCTCAAGAAATACAATAGAAGCACTCCTATCCTATTACAAGACCTATGAATATTTCTATCCTGTTCCAAGCTTGGTCTTCATTCCCTAAGATCGCTCCAGATGCAGAACTCAGCAGCAAACTTTATAGGCGATCACTCGCCACCTGTCGCACAGCCGTCTTCGAACACGATAAAGGCTGGTTCGCAGCTCCACTCCAAGGCTTCAGACCGACCTGCGGTCTTCGTTCGTAAACAATGATTGAGATACTAAATCATTGTTTACAGAATAATTCGAACCGGAGCAGCAAAGGGTTATCCCAGCAGAGGCGCTCCAAGGGAACTCGAAGGAACTATCTCGTAAGAAAGCCCTCGAGGAAGCTGGTGCCTCAGATTTAAAGAACTCCTCTCGGAATAACCAGCTGCCCGATCGGATACGACGCTAGAATACCAGAATTCTAACCCGCACCAAACAAGATATGTCTGGGAAAACAGGTTGCCTGCCGGTATTCTAGGCGCTTTTTCTTTTGCCTGTCGATATTCTAAGCGAAAATGCTTATGCTAAAGGAGCTAAGATCGAAAAACAGGGTTCTGAGTCTTATCTCAAATTCCTTTATCTGGGAGAAAATGTAAGTCAAATTTAAATCTCGATCCATAGTGATCGGAGGAAGCTTAAAAGAAAAAGTGAGAAGTGTCGAATACATAAAGGGACCTATTTATAATAGAGTAAGATTTTGAATCAACGGCCCAGATAGCGGATCACGAATGGCTAGGATGTCCGCATTAAATGAACTGACCGATACGTTTCCCGAAAAATAGGGTCCTGTTTGGTTAACGGGTTATACAATCCAATGATATACAACGAAGGGCTTATTCGAAACTTTCGCTCAAACGATGGTTTCATTTACCATCGTACTCCTAAATGGTACGAAGGTCAGGGATATTTGTCCGAAAGATCGACCCCCGTGCACTTGTTACTCTAGGTATGAAATAGCTATTTTATAACTAATCAGAGGTGTTCAAATCGGAGAAGCCGCGATTGATCTATTCGAACGAAACTAACGAACTGAGGAATTCGACGGTCTTCGAAAATTCGACGATAGCAAGGATCAATCAAAATAAGTTCTTTATTAATCTCAAATCTACCGAGACATTAATATTCTTAGAAACCATTGTTCGGGTATTTCATCGCTAATCTCAGATATATATGGTCGAAGTCACGAGAAATAAGAGTATCTGATTATCTTTATTTCTATCGACAAAGAAAGGGGAAAATTCCATTCATAAATTTCACTAAATAATACAAGAGTTCAGAAGGAAAACAGGAAAGGTACATTTCAAACATAGTACAAACTAATATATTACAGAAGACTACATTTACTTTCTACAATTCTATGAAATTTCCGATTCCCTCTCCCATAGTCTACTCGAAATAACCTAGCTCCGAGTAGAGAATCTCCTTCGGATTCGCAGACTAAATTTATTTACAATCTTCCGAAGACAAAAGGGCGAACGCCCAGATTATCGGGTAGTTACATTCTGAATCGTTCTCCCCCCAGAACGTCTTCCTAAATGCATCTGGCATATTGGCCTTCAAGATGGGAATTCTATTTGCCTGTCGATATTCTAAGCGAGATCGAGTTAGAAAACTGTCCCTTTTGAAAATCGTTCGAAATCTGAGCTCAAAAAGCTGAATAGATTGAACAACAATTTTGGTTATCATGATCGGACAGATAAAATGCTGATACCACGAATATGAAAATCTCAACTGTATGATCTTTCCGTTTTTATAGTGAAAGACGAAAGAATCTGGCGGCAGACAATTCGCAAAATGAATGGACAAGATTTGTCGACCGTTGCGATTCCCGGTAAAACAGGAACCGTTTGGGAAAAGATGAAAACTGATCAAAAGTTGGAAACGTTCACAACAGTAAAAAAACACGGTGTATTAGGTCGAACGAAGTAAGAACCTCGCAAGGGACATTCTCTATTAAGTTAGAAAGATTATTTAATTAAGTCGTAGGCCAATTTGCTATCTGTTATCCATCTGGTTACGTTCCATCTATTATCTCAATCGCGGAAGACATTTGTCTCATCAGAAGTTATTTCGATCAAAATTGTATATTCAGTGGGAATTCGCTTCACCAATATACCTATTTACTCGTCGTATATTAGTATTATCAATCCCTACTCATCTATTATTCTAGAACTCTCGATCTACATTCGTCTATCATTCAGTCTCTATTTATCTCCGTTTATTATAAAGGGTGAAAGCTGTTGCTACGACCCTCGAAAATCGACCAAGGATCAAAGCCGTTCCTATGCCCCTTGGATCGAAAAGAATAAAAATGGGTGACGACCCTCGGGCTAAAAATGCTCTGATACGACTAAGGGTGAAAGCCGTTGCTATGCCCCTTAGATCGAAATTATTAATGGGTGAAAGCCTCTGCTATGACCCGAGGGCTAAAAATGCTCTGATACGACTAAGGGTGAAAGCCGTTGCTATGCCCCTTAGATCGAAATTATTAATGGGTGAAAGCCTCTGCTATGACCCGAGGGCTAAAAATGCTCTGATACGACTAAGGGTGAAAGCCGTTGCTATGCCCCTTAGATCGAAATTACTAAATGGGTGAAAGCCTCTGCTATGACCCTCGAGCTAAAATTGCTCTGATGCAACTAAGGGTGAAAGCCGTTGCTATGCCCCTTAGATCGAAATTACAAAATGGGTGAAAGCCTCTGCTATGACCCTCGAGCTAAGATTGCTCTGATACGACTAAGGGTGAAAGCCGTTGCTACGCCCCTTAGATCGAAATTATTATCCTCGATCAACCTAGATCAGCCAGCATTCTATTCTACTATTTCTCCATAATTATTCATTCGTCTAAGGCTAACAGCCGTGACACTTTGATCAAAACTATTATTCAAGATCGATCAAGACCCTATTTTCGATTATTACTTCACGATTATTTGTCCGACTAGGGAATTTGGCCCCTCAGATTAAAATTGTTACTCAAAGATCATTTTGGATTCTTCTATTCGATGTCTTAATTATTCTGTATTTGACGGGGGAATAAAAGCCTTCTACAGGTTATATTGAAAATTGAGGAGTGTCGGTTGTCATCTATCATCTAAATATTTATCAAAGTTGGTAAAGAATAGCGCTTGTTCGTATTTTTGAGACAGAGAAATTGATGCTCGATGACAGTATACGAAAGCAATTCTACAGGATAACAAGTAAGGATGATAAGAGAAATAAAATATCTCATTCATGACATTCCAAACAGTTACAAAAGAGTTCGAAATTACAATAATAAGAAAAATCAAGCAAAGACTTTACATTTAGTGTAACCCTACTACAAATTAACCCTACGCTAGAAATTTTCCATGATCGAAGGAGGAAGGCGAGGCTGGGATAACACTTCCACCCTTCATCCTTCACTTCCTCGATAATCACTCCACACCGGACCAGATCGAGAAAGAAGGAAGCAACCCCTAGAGAAATTATTCCACGCAATCTCGAAGGCAACGTTCTTCAAGAAATATCTTGAAGAAGTAGAGATCGAGTGCAGGAAAACTCCTCCAGCAGTTGACCCACTATCCCGACTGGATAGAGATCAGAGTACAGGAAGTCGAGCCCGCCTCAAAGACTTGGAATCAGAGAGAGCTGGTCGCCTGCCGGTACCCCAGTCGCAATTATTTTCGCCTGTCGATACCCTAGTCGAAATAAGTTGCCATCAGGAGATAGCGAAATTTATAAATAGTTCGAAGGAGAACCTCGAACAGTTCAATCAAAGATAGCAAACGGAGCATGGTGGCTAGAAAGAGTAAAATCTCAATCATAGAGCCGATCAGAAATGTTACTGAAATGTAAAATTTGAAGGTAACTACGGAACTATATATAGTGGAAGGAAAAGGTGATTAACGACTCAGATTTGATAATACTAACGGCTGAGATATAAGCAGTAAATGCGCCGACCGCTACGATTCCCGAGAATACAGAAACTGTTGCGGGAAAAAAGTGAAGAAAATGTCAAAATTGTTCCACTCGAGTTCATCCTATCCGAATTCATCGTAGTCTCAGCTCCAATCATCAAAGAAAAATCATAAAGAAATCTAAATACAGCATGTAAAGAAAGCCTTGTCAGTAATTGGCCCAAGGATAAGTAAAGCCGTCGTAAAGATCGATAAAAAGTATTTTCCGAGCTTGACATATTAAGCAATTACAAGATACAAAGATATCAACTCCTATTACATACAAGGCCAATCTTTTAATATTAAGTATTTTTTACAATTCCGAGAACATAACGTGAGAAGAGCTTCATAACTGGCCGATCCTATGAAATTTTCGGCCAAGGAATTTCCGTCTATGATTACAATTCCCCGAAAAGGAAAGGTGTAATGCAACTTTGCCTCTTCATAATGACGATCTTCGAAGCACTTCCCGTGACATTTTCAAGAAAGTACCTAACAAATTGAAACATACCCTCGAAAAACTTGGCGCCAGAGCCTCCCTAGACCACAAAGGGTCGAGAAAGCTAGATGGATCGTGGATGGTCAGCAATAATGCTTATTGACTTTCAGGGTTGAAATAGTTTCGCCTGCAGATACCCTAGTCGAGGTTGAAATACAAATTTGGCTATGATATGCAAAACGAATCCTAACTCGAAATTCAAAATATTGAGTCATACAACAAATTCTTTTGGTCAGCATGATCGAAGGAATCTTGTTTTCAAGAAATCTTATAAGGATGCAAAAAACAAAGAGCACCATTTATAAACTCTGTTTTCAAAAATCTAACGGCTAGCAGGGAGCAGAGGCAACGACCAAGATTAAAAGAATATTGTACTTCCCGAGATTTCTAGCGCAAAGAAAAAGTGAGGTAACTTTGGAAATTAAGTAAAGTCGATATACCAAGATCGAAGATCAAGAAAGCAAATTAAAGCATAAGCAGAGAAAGAACACATAAGAAGAACATGCGATCCGAGAACAAAGTAAATTATTACAAGCCATAGGAAATAAAATGTCTGAAAATTATTCATGATCACACAAGTAAAAATAGTATAGACATAATACAAGTCCGGGTAAATAAGAGACAACATCTAAACAAGCTTATTGTCAGAGAAAATCTTTCGAAGCTCAGCGTTACGAGCCTCACATCCTGCTTCAAATCCACGATCATAAGCCTCCTTTTCTCGACGTGTGAAATCTTGTTTCTCCTGCTCGTGAAGGCTCTTCAGTTTTTCGAGTTTCTCGTTCAGCTGCTTATGGATCTCCTCTCCACGCTCGTTAGCAGTCTTCTCCCTCTCTAAAGCAAGCTTCTCTGCGAGGACACGGTCGAACTCGACTTTCTTCTCCTCCAGCTCGAGAGAGATAGCAGCACGCTGATTGGTCTCCCGCTCAGCAAATGTTTTAAGCTCAATAAAGTCTTGTCCGGCCTGTTAAAAGGATCAACAACGCTAAAACACAAAAAAAAAAAAAAAAAAAAAAAAAAAAAAAAAGGAGAGGAAGAAAGGAAGAGGAAGAATAAATAAATGCACACCTGAAAAAGGAAGTGCTGCCCAGACTCAAACAACTCTTCTATGTTCCTCTCCTTGGACGCGTTTCTCTCCTTGGGTATGTCAGTCTCCGAAGAAGTATAGTTAGCTTGCAACAAGTTACCCATGGGATCAACCTTAGAAGGAGATCCATCTTTCAACTCCTCGTGCAGGGAAGAAGCAACTTTTGGAGGAGTGGAATCAACAAGAGGTCGGGGAGGATTATCAATTCCTAAAGCTTCAGCAGAGGCCCCTCCACCAATCTCTAACTTGGATTTTTTGCTGAGATTCCCTGCGGAAGGAACGGTCGAAACATCGGAAGATAACTTGCTACCAATAGCAAGATTTTGCAAAGCCTCAATGGGAGTGACCCCATCAGAATAAGGCCTCTTATTCGAAGAAGGGATAGGAGTCTTTTCTCGGACGGGATCTTCACTCGGAGACTCGACCACTTTCGGGGAAAAACTCCCGAGTGCAGCCTCGAGCTCTTCATCCAGAATAGACTTGCCGGAACTGCCCTTGTTTTGCTTCGAGGAAATGCTTTTCTCTTTCTTACTTTCCCCACCCTTAAGAGCTTTCGGGGAAGACAAGGAGGTCTTAGAAGAAGATTTAGAGGGTTTGGCCTCCTTGGCAGCTTTCTGTTCTTTCTGCTCTTTGCTCGAGTTCTTATTTTTCGAACCACCAAATAGCGATCTGGGATCGATAGCTTTGCCTAATACATTCTCCATGATAAGCGAATTCGGGATCGATAAGCTAGGATCTTTACTTTTTAAGGAATTCAGAAAATGCAGAAAATATGGGGAGAGCTCCGATCTCTGTAAGGAAAGATGTCGTGTGAGTAATGAGAAGAGATCCTAATATTTATAGACACTACGCACTACAATTCTGATAGTGAATCGACGCGACCGTGAAGAAAAACCCCACTCGGATAAATAAAGTTCGAGCAGAAAGTGTGAAAAGTTATCGATATTCGATAAGTTAGAATTCACAAGTTACACGAATCAGATCAAAAAATATAAAATTAACTCGTTTACAAAATGGGGTTACATGAGTAAATACAATTGATTCCTAACTAGAGAACTTTGAATCGCCCCCTCCGGCTCGCTCAACCCCAGTAACTCGCTAAACTGAAGATCAGACGATATATATATTTGAAGTTGGATAATTACCCAGCTTGGTCGAAAGATCGATCGTCTCCCTTATCCGGGGCATTGCCTATATTGACATCTTCGCCTTTCTCCCCAGACACAATAGAAGGATCGTCGCAGGAGTACTCGAGCACATCGGGGTTAGGCATCGGAATGCCATACTCCTCAACTAAGGGGGCAAAGCGATGTTCCTGCCAGTTAGTATTCGCCTTGGGTAGAGAGGAAGCTTTATAATCCTTCCCTTCAGCATTCTTGAAAGGGTCCATATACTTAAAATATTCCTCCATGTCATCCGGAATTTTCTCGGCCGCGACTAATTGTTGAACCCCTTTATAAAAAATCGCCTGAAGAATTTCTCCCGTTTTCCTTTGAACTAAAGGGTCTAAGACAGGGGATTCCAAGAATTCTCGTATGGCCGGAATCTCGGCTTCTTCCCGGCCCTGGGCATAAGCACGCTCGGAATCTTGCTTCGCCAGCTCCAGTTCTATCTTTACCTTCTTCAGCTCTGCCTCGAGGGCACTTCTCTCTTTAACAGACGCCAGCAAATCTTCCTCCACGGACGAGGAACGTTTCTTAGTAGCTTTTTCAAGTTCCTTCTTTATTTGAGTTAGTTCTTGTTGACTTTCTGCTAACTGAGATCGAAGAGATTGATTATCGACGAAAATTTGCGCATATGCATCGTGAGCATCCTGCGACTCTTGTTCCAGCAAAGCTAAGCGATATGTTTGGGTGGCGAACAGATCTCCGATCTAAAAAGTAAGAAGAGATATCACAGGAATGTTAAGGGCACTAAGGAAAGAACAGTTGGTCAAAAGACAAGTATTTACCTCATGATACGTCCTGGAGAAATCACTTAAAACCTCAAAATCCCCTTTAACGGACTGAAGCAGAATATCCCGTTTAAACCGACTAGCCATGTAGATCCTAGTGGCTTTATCAAATTCGTTCTCACCACCTGAATCTAGATCGGTTAGGATGGTACCATCTTCGGGGTACCCGGCAGTCCTGCTACCACGGAAGTGCTCATCCATAAAATCCACCACATCGGGCTCGGACCTACCTTCTCGACATGGAACGGAATTAGAACTCACGCCAAAAGGTTTCACCCTCCTTGAGGGCCCGGGATGTTCTGCATTTCTTTTTCGATTTAAGAGCTTCTCATACTCCTGGACGCCCTGAATTCGATTCCAAGAGTGCTGGCTATAGCCGACCGATGAAAGAACGGAAGTATCCGGGGAAAACAGAGCTCGAAGAGGCCCGGCAGTGGCAGAATTCAGGCAACTCATAGTACCAACCCCTCTCAAATCGGGAAGTGTAGCTGCTATGACGACTGAGTTCCCACCTATATTATGTGCGTCCGCACTCCTCTCGGAAGTATGTGGTGACGGCTCAAAATAAAATGGTTTATCTCCGACCAAGCCGGCGGCGGACACTCGAAATTTCTCGACGATTCGACCTGCGGAGTAATACGAATCAGGCACGGATTTAAACAAAAAAACTTGTTTGAATAAACCTTAATATAGACAGAGAACAAGGAACTTACTCAAAGAAGGAATCGCAAGGGGCGGAGCACTAGAGGTTGGCAGGACATTAGTTTGCGTACGAGATCCTTCAGAAGATGAACTGGGATACTTAATCGCCGGGGCAGGGTAATCACAGCGGCTCAACCCAGCCAATCGTAAAACGCCTTCTTGAACTAGGAACCTGGTATGGTAAGGATTAGATCGCATCTGTTCGAGAAAATCGTCGGAAAGATGCTGTCTGAGCTTTTCTCTGATTCTGCGAGAACCGTACGACCAAGAATCTGCGCCATCCCATCGATACGGTCTAGTCTTTGAACTACCTTCCGATATAGGAACATCAGGACCTTTCACAAAGAAGAACCTCCTCTTCCAGCCTATACTCCTTTTTGTCGCTATCTTAGTAAGAAAAGGTCGTTTCGACCTCTGGAGAATGGATACGAATCCCTCATTGGAGCCCTTACCTAATTCCATTCGGAAGGTATGCCAGAAGTTGCTAAAAGAGGCCTCTTCCCCTTTTGCCTCCATGAGAGCACTGAATGCCACTATGTAGGCGACGGAGTGCGGGAGAAGTTGAGCGGGGGACAGCGAAAAGAAAGAAAGGACATTTCTGATAAGGGGAACGAATTGAATACGTAGACCACAGGAGAATTGGCCCTCATAAAACGATTGACAGCCAGCTGGGGGCTCGGTAGCACGGTCGGAATAAGAAGGAATGACAATCGAAAACCCATTTGGAAGATATTTCCTAAACTCCGTCTCAAGGTAAGCGCGATCTTTCTTCGAAAAACAACATGAAGTTTCTTTAGCAGAAAGTTCTGACGTGTTCGAGGTCACGGGCTCGGGAGCAAGCGTGGGTCTAAAAATTCTGACAAAGGCACCCTCACCGATGCTGCGTTTCTCGACCTCATTTTCTTCAAGATCCTCGCTCGGATCGTCATCCTCGCCTCCTTGACGAAACTCTCCATCTTCATAATCGTCAACGAGCTTCAACAAAGGATCGGACTCTTGATTATCTTCGACTTTATTCTTGCCCTTTGAACTTCTAGAACTTGACATTATGGATTTGGAACTGAATATACTAAAGTAAGTGCCTTTTCGATTCAAACACTCCGAGCTCAAGAGAAAATGCAATATGGAAGTAACTTTTCAACGCATCAACATATATATACGGGGTTAAAAAGGTAAAATTGCAAAGAGATCCCCGAGTAACCGCGACGGTTGAACTTACCCAGAGTAAAATCCTAATGTTACCCTTCAAAGAATTGCATTTTTGGTCCTGTACTTGTAAATTGTGGAGTAAATTCCCCGGAAATTATTCCCTTGGTATTCCATTAACCTCCTTATTATGGTCGGGAAACTCGGAAAGCACTCCTCAAGAAAGGGAAGTTAGCATCAAGGAGCGATAAAGAATACTGTTGTTCTTGAGGACCTACTATGAGATTATCTTTACGACATGCCGATAAACTGTTTCTTATATATGCACTCTTTTTCCCTAGCTCGGTTTTTATCCCACTGGGTTTTTCCGAGATAGGTTTTTAACGAGGCATATCCGAAACACGCCAGCTCGTCTCATGGAAGCATATGACATAAATCATACTTCTTCGAGCGCAAGCTCCATTTTACGCTCGAGAAGTGGGGGAGTATTGATGAGGGGTAATTTGGGTCCCCTGCCCTGGCAGGATCGATGTAACCCGACCATCACTAGATCCTGTCCACAGGAATCATGAGCTGACCCGGGTCTCTTAACTATATTCCGACCCATCGAAGAGCCCGAGCTCGAAAGATGATGATGGGCCGAGCCCAGGCCCAAGTCCATCAATTCGGCTATAAATACCCCATGCATTTATTACACCAACAACAACTTCCCAGGTGATCTAGCTTAGAAACTGCAGCTCGGACTCACTTGGGAAATATAGCATAGTTTCGATTATATGTATTTCGCCCTCTAGTTTGTACGGCATCCATTAATGCTCGAGTAGGACCCAAATATTTGTATTTGTACTCATTTAAATCGAATACAATTACTATTGATCTCTGCTATCATTTTAATATTGTTATTATCGCACCGCGATCCACCCATAATCGAACAAACGAAAACGCGTAAGATCAGTCATTATAGAATATGTGTTTACTGAAAATCAAATTGCTGACATCTTCACAAAACCTCTAAGTGAGACAAGGTTTTCAACTCTAAGAGCTGAACTAGGTTTATTAAAATTGGATGCATAAGCTGAGGGGGAACTTATCAGAAGACTAGAGTTCAACAACTTACTCACCTTATTTATCTTCAAGGATTAACTTTCAACAGACTAGTTAACTTATGAATTTTTAAAGTCAGGGGGAACGTGTAAGACTAGCGGTACTTCTGATTAAAAGATGAAATTTGTTGATGACAGTTAGTTGAATTTATGTTTTCAACAGAAGATTAAAGTCTTGAAGATTGAAGATTTATTATCTAGCTGGATTGACAAACAGCTGAGGAAGGTTATCATTTATTGGCTTTCACTGATAACAGCTATGTCATCAGGACAGTAGTCCATCAGATAAGTATTTACTTTACTCATCTGATCGCTTATGTAAAAGCTTACTGTTTAAAAACGCTTTATTTCAAAATACGCTTTTACAAGTGACAGAAGGGCGGTACAAATTCCCGCTCCTCATTAAATGCAATTTGAATTTAAAAGGTCGTAACTGACGCCGCACGATCAGCACTGACAAGAAACGGATCTAACGGTTAGCTGGTATCACGGAAACCAAGATACCCTAACTCTATAAATCCAGATCTGATTAGCTGTGTAGCTCTTTACGCACCCTAATTATTCAAAGCACACTTGAGAGAAAATACTTGCAATTTTCTGCAAATTTCTACTTGTTTCCCTAACTTTCAACAGATTCAAAATGGCCGCTGAAGGTATGTACCTTGTCTATGATTCCTACTATCAATCTGGCACTGATCTGATGAAAGAACTGCTGGAAAAGTTCAAATCGGCCCTACTGGTTAATTTCATGGAGTACAACGAAGGAGTAATCTGGACTGACCAGGTTTTGGAGTACTACAAAACTACTACTGTTGATTTCACTACCATGGAAATCAAAGCTACGGTTGGAGGTAAATCCATCATCATCACTCCTGCTGTTCTTCACGAGACCTTTGGTCTTCCAAACAGAGGACGACATGACGTCACTGTGCTGACGGAAGAAAAGCACCAACAGTTCCGGGCGATCTGCGCCAAAGAAGGGGAGATGTTGTCTGGCAACATCAAGAAGAGACAGCTGAAAGACGAGTATCAGCGGATGGCTGATATGGTGTCAAAATTGATTGAAAACTGCACTTTTTCTCTGGATGTTGTTACCATGAAGAGGTTCAGTATCATGGCTGCCATTTACTACGAACTGGAAGTCAACTGGTCAGTTGTAATCTGGTATGTTTTGGCAAACTTCCTCGAAGTAAAGAAAGGGAAATCTCCTCAGACCAACCACATAATCACTCTCAGTTATCTGCTGTTCAAGCTGGGGTGTGATATGACAAACGGAAAAGAGATCCACAAATCAAAGGCAATGGTGAAGTACCTGCCTGTTCTGAAGAGAAAGGCTGATGAGCCTGAAGATGATGATAACGAGGAACAAAAGGATGTTCCTGCCAAGAGGCCAAGAAGATTGGTCAAAACAGCTGAGTTAGCTGTTGAGACACAAAAGAAGAAGGCTACTGAAAAGCTTAAGGAAAAGACTCCCAAGAGAATGAAGAAAGTGGAGGTTGCTGAAGCCAACAAGGTTGTTGACCTAACCACTACTGATGACAGGAATGTGTCCCCTGCATCATCTTCAAGAACTCCATCCATTCAAGTTCCTGATGAGACTGTCTCTCATAGGACCAGGAGTCAACTAAAAGACACTGCTGCTTCAAGACCCATTCAGGGAATAACAAAGAAGACAGTAAGGAAGCAGATGACCTTTGTTGAAGAACCTACTAAATTGGCAAATTTAGTAAGGCAAAGTCCTGCATCTGCTGAAAGACCTGTTGGAGCTGATGAGGCTTCTGCTGCTGACCAGACTGATAAACAACAGATGACTCAAGCTACACCAACAGTTGAGGCTGCCAAACCTCAGGATGATCCAGATGTTGTGATCATCCATCCTATTGCTGCTGCACCTATCTCGTCTGCTGGTCCAGCCCCTGCCCCAGCTGATAAGGGAAAGAGAAAGTTTGTGCTCAAAAGAAAGAAAATTTCCAAAGCTGATAAGAAGAAAAGGGAAGAAGCTGAACAGAGAAAACAGGATGAGATGGAAGAGAAGAAGGCACTTGAACTGAGCAAAGTTCAAGAAGCAAAGGATGAGGCCAGAAGAAAAAATGACTGAGGCATAAAGAAAAGCTGCTGAAGCTGCTGAAATGGCTATGGTCATTGAACTAAGCAAAACTGATGCCTATGGACCTGTCCATGGTGGAGGCATCAAAATTGGTGAAGGCAAGGATGCAGACAAAAATAGAAAGCCTAAGATGCCTGCTGGAGAGGCCAAGCCCAAAGACAAATTTGAAATCAGAAGAGCCTTCAACATTGTATATGCTGATAAAGAACTCTTCAAGAGATTTGAGAAGTCCTTAGCTTACTATGATCAGAAGCTAATGTTAAAGACGCTGTTCACTCAAGAAAAGCCTAGGTACATCAGATGGAGAGATAACAGGCTGAACAGGTCCATAACAGAACTTCAAAATCTGAAGGAGTTAGCAGCTGAAGAACAATGGGTTCTAAACTGGCTGAAGACAGACTCCATTCAGAAGGCCTTAGATCCTCATCATGTCAGAGATGCTATGCATCGTTATGCAAGGGAGTATGCCCTAGAGGAGGCCAAGATAATTCAGAACTCCTTGCCTGCTAAAAGAAGGAAGTCTGACAACGCTGAAGAAAGGACACTAAACATCGCTACCATGACCACCTTGAAGAGATGGGCAGAAAGGTCAAGATATCAGCAGGGATGTTCAAGTGACATGCCCCAGCTGCCAAGTATTCAGCATATAATTTTTGGCAAGGAAGTACAGGAGTATAGTGAAGTGCCAAAGGGAAATGATGCTTTTATGAACCCTTGGATCATTGTTAGGCAGATACGTCAAACAACCTGCTTCAATGATGATGGCACGATCACTAATCTGTTTTATGATGATGTCACTGATGAGCACAAGAAAGCTGATAAAACCTTAGCCATTGAGTGGAATGCTAAGGCTTCTGAAGATCATCAGGAGACTGAAATGGAAGATGTCCCTGTCCACCAGGAGACTGAAGAAAAGGAAGCTGCTGCTTCTGCTTCATCAGGTGATCAGCACTCATCACTGATGGAAGCTTTCCAGATGCTAATGGAGAACTCTATGAAGGAACTGGAAGAGAAGCACATCAAGCAGCTGACAAAGTTGAAAGGGGAGCTGAAGGAAGAACTCAAAGCAGAGTTGGCAGAGTCCAACAGACTTCAGCTCGAAACTATGCAACAATCAACTGCCAAGATCATCAAATCTGAAATTGATAGTTTTCCTATTCTTCAAGACAACTCTTTGCAGTTAGTGCACAGCCTTACTGATATGAACAGAAACGTAGAAGATGTGAAGGCTGATGTAAATCACCTTCATACATCCTTACAAAGAGCTGAGCACAAGATAGTTGACTTAACTGCAACCTTCATCAAAGTCAGTGAAGAAGAGAAGGAGATTAATATTGGGATGTTGCAAGAAGTCTCAAACGCTGAAAAGGAACTACACAATGAACTTGCAACAATGCACCTTAATATTGACTACTTCAATGATCAAACTGACGACATCAGCACCACTCTTCATCACTTAACAGCAAGTCATGATGTAGTAAATCAGAACCTGAAGACTTTATGTGCTGCAATGAAGGTTCCTACTGTTGCACTCAACCCTGCTGCTAAACCTGAAGAAGTCATCAAGTCTGATGATGACAAAAAGGGGGAAGATAAAAGGGAAGAATCAACTAAGGAGATCATTGCTGATGCTGAAGTTGAAAAGACTGAAGACTCTAGTGAAAAGACTAAGAATGTTGAGAACAAGACTGCTGAAACAGCTGAAAAGGAACAAGGTGAAGAGAAGTCTGAAGAAGAGACTAAGGATAAAGCCAAGACTGATGAAGAAATGGCTGAAACCAAAGACTCTGCTAAGGATCAAACAGAGCCTTTGACCAAGTACAAAAATACTGAATCAGCCAGGAAGGCAATGGAGTTACTGAAGGAGCAGCAACTTAAAGAAAAGATGGAGGCTGCCAAAGCAAATATCCTTCAGGGTGAAGAAGCTGATGAAAATGAAGAAGAAGAAGAAGATGATGAAGAATCATCTTATGAGTACTAAGAAGTGCTTGAAGGATCTGATGAAGAAGCTGATAGTTAGAACTTATAAATCCTCGTAATCAGTTTACTTTATCTATTCTTCAGACATCTCATCTGATGAACTTGTACTTGTAATATTTTCATTATCAATAAAAAGACAAGTTTAATCCAACATATCTTTTCTATCTCAGAAAATTTTGAGGATGAAGATGAAAGCACTGAAGACAAATTGATAAGGGAGGTTTTGATGCATTCCAAAACATCAAAATCTGCTAAGTATGGATTAACTTAGCTGATGGTCCCTTGTGAAGAAATTTTGACTAAGTAAAGAAGACATCAGAAGAGTCAAAATTCAAGGTCCAAAGACTTGTGATCTGCTGAAGGAAAGACACCAGACTGATGAAGATCAGCCGACTCAAATCCGATTTGTTCAAGTTTGAGATCAGCTTAGTTCGCCATTAGACTTGCACATCCGTCAGCCAAGTGGAAAGGATCATAAAGTCTTCCCAACGGTAATAAATGCCCCTGGAAGTAATAAATGCTGAAGTACAAGGATATTAAAGACAAATGATTGAAGAAATGCTTCGCATCAGCTGAGTGCATTTAATGCTGCCTGCAGGAAAGTACTGTTAACAGTACGGACAGACTGCAAAAGAGCTGTTCGCGGAAATTAAGGACCAATACTCGAGGAATTTGAATCTTGTCTCTCTTCAACGGACATTTTTCAAACCTCAAGTATAAATAGCTGAAAGAGACGAAGAGAAAACAACAACACAATCTCTGAGAGAATTTTCGAAGCAGAACTCTTTAAGTCTCAAGAACAGCTCACTCATCAGCTTAGTCATTTGTTGACAAAAAGCGAAGTTGAAGAACAAAGAGTTAATTTGTAAACTGAGTGTTGTGAGAAGTAGATATCCATCTTTGTAAGTGATATTACTTCAGAGAGTAGGATTTCTTTGTGATTTCTTACTGCGCACTTACGGCCTGTTCATTTGTTGTTAGGCGTAAGCAGAGTGTATTGCTTACTTTGTGTTTCTAGTATAACCCAAGATCTAAGTGACTTGGAAGAGTGGACTAAAGGATTTAAATCCATATAACCACTATAAAAATTCTGTGTTTTTACTTGCATTTTTCATTGCATATTTCAAGACTGCATAAAACACTTTACTTAACTCTTTGAAAAAGAGTTAAAAGGAGTTTATAAAACTGGGGAAATATTTTTCAAACTACTGAAGATACTTGTGAAAAACACTTTGAAAATCCGCTGCAAGTACTCTAAGTATTAAAACGGATTTTAACAAAATCAGCTAAGTAACTATCAGTTTAGTGGTCTACGAAGCTGTTCAAAGATTTGTTCGCGATCAGCCGAGGAACCTACTGTTGATAACAGCTTAGTCTGTTTAAGTTAAACAAAAAGGTTTTAAAGTTAAAATTGAAAAAGTTTAGAGGTCTATTCACCCCTTCCCCCCCCCCCCCTCTAGACCTCATCTGACCACTTGGGACCAACACGAATTAATCGCGAATTTTCAAAATACGCTCCAATTCGCGAATTGAGAGCGCGCGACACCCTCCCACCCGCGAATTTAGTTACCTAGGACCTTCCTATAATTACAGATGCACGCATCCCAATGCGCTTCAACCCAAAATAATTCCCATTAAAAATAGTTACACTTATGCTAAATAGAATCGGTGCAGCCGCACTGTTTTTTAAACCGGACCGATTATTGAACCGAAAACTCTACTGGTTACTACTTCGATCGATTAGATCGGGTTATTCATTGGTTCGATCGGTATAATCGATGTGACTTTATTATTATGTAATATTTATATATACATTTTTAGATTATCTAAAATACAATTTTAATTCAAAAAAATATCATTCTTTGGCAATATAATTTTTTATTGTTTCATGCAAATAATCAAAATGTCTTAAAAATTAAGATCAATGTCAAAAATATAAATCTCAAGTATCCCTCAAAGATACATACATTCAAAACAAGACTGACAAAATTAAAAGTTCATCTAATTTTTAAAGTTTTGGCTTGTTCATTTGACTACACTAGTGGATTTAATTCATTGGGGTTGGATGAATGCCACATAGGCATGAAATGACAAAATATTGTCCTTTCATGCTCATGTGGCACTTATCCAACACCCGGATGGATTAAATCCACCGGTGTAGGTACTAAGTTTCCTTCACAATGATGAGATAATGGTTAATTACTTCTTTATGTAAAAAAATTGTAATATTGCATTGATTGTTCCTCATTGATTTTTTTTTTTTTTTTTTGGAGAAAACCCGTAGGTAAATTCATTAAATAGGCATATCATCAATTACAAGATAATAAATAAAGCTAGGAAGCTCAACAAAAGGTGAAAAAAGGGTAAATGCTACTCTAGAAAGAGCATGAGCAACCGAGTTGTTCTCTCTAAAAACATGAAAGCAATTAAAAGATTCAAAATTCCTAGCCAAAGCTTTAGGATCATCAAATAAATGGTTGTTCCTTATTGATTGTTAAAACACCAAAATAATGAATGTTATTCCAATTAAAGTATATAAATGTAATTCTATTAAATGTTAAACAAGAGTTCAAATAAATAATAATAACAAAAAATTATTAAATTTAAAAAAAAAATTATATGAACCACTGGTTCACTGGTTTTACAGGTTCACTGATTTTATCGGTTTTGAAGCTGATTTTACCGATTCGAACTGATTAATTAAGAAATTGATTTTTAGGGGTAAATCGGACCAGATTGAAGACCTGTTAATGTTTAAACTGGACCAACCGACCGATCCGATCCGATTTTCTAAACACTTGGTGGAGGTCATTTTCATTTACCCCATGGTATTCGTAGGCTAAATTTGTGAAAGAATATTAATTACAATAATAAATGTAATTCTCTCAACCAAACTGGATGGGGCAATAAGAGGAGCTAAATTTGCCACTCAAGAAAATTAATTAATTAATTTAGGAAAAGGAAATGTGTACCCCACCAACTAATCTATCATGTAACATAACGTAAAATATGACCAACATTAAATGTAAACAAGTAATACGTGTAACTATATAAGTTCTCGTTCTTTTTTAATATCTGTAATTTCTTCAAGCATTCATCGTAAGATAGATGAAAGACTCTCAGCAATACTCCAAATTAATTTTTTTTAATGGTGATTACATTGTTACATCAAATATTATATCGAATCGAAACTATTACAATGATATCAAAGTGAACTAATTACTAGTATTAAACTAATGAAAGGCTAATATGAAACTAAACTAGAGAAAATACCCACATTCGTGGAAGTTGAACTCATGACCTCCTGATCATGGAGCCTCATCCTTAACTATTTGGCTAAGACTTCATCCTTAACCACTTAATAACTAATGAAAAGGAATTGAATGTTTGTCTAATTATTTTCTGATCTTGACAAATATGGAGATTTTTTCAAATCTTAAAATATAAAAATGAAGTAAAGATATAATAGCCCTAACAAAATAAGTACCTAAATCAATCACTTATAAGATAAAAGATTCACCGAGTTAGAAAAGTACTAAAAGAAATAATAATCATCACATTAACTAAACATTATAATTATGTGGGCATGATCAAATCGGATTCGAACTGGAATTTAATCCCTCTTTAAAGATATAGTGAATGCATCCATTTGAATGTTCGATCCGGAAAAGCCAATCTCAAGACCTCCTTCGATTTTCCTGGACTTATAAATGGAAATGGATCTGATACCTAAGAGGGGGTGAATTAGGTATATAACTTTTTCAATGTGTTTATTTCCCAAAAGACAATTAGTAAATAGTTCCAGTAACTTTAAATAAAAGTTAATTGTTCCAATGATTTTAAGATTAAAGTTACGATATGAAGTAAAGTGTAAATAATAAAAGGAGTAAGAAAGCAAACACAATTTATAGAGGTTCGCGCCCCAACGGCCTACTTCCTCTCTTCCAGCACCCCTGGGTAAAATCCACTAATAGATCGTGGCTTGCAAGACAAGAACCTTCGCCACTCGAGATTACAAGATATCAATTCTTTCTCTCGAAACGAGCTTGCTAGGCCTAACCTATCGCTCATCAAAAACCATGCTTGCTAGGTCCCTACCTATCGCACAAAAACAGTGCTTGCTAGAACACACAATCCTATCGCACCACGAGCTTGCAAATACAAAAACTTTCGCTCAAAAACAATAGTAAAATTTTGATTACAAATAAATGCTCCAAAGTGAGCTGATTTTGCAAAGGAGTAAACGCTGATCTTTTTCTTCTATTACTTAGAGTATATTCAAGATTTCAAGAGCAAGAAGAAAAAATGTTTTTAAAAGCCTTTTTGAGAAAACCGATTTTAGCAAAATTAAGAGCACTCAAAGACTTTAACTAGAAGAAATGATTTAGCAAGTGAAAATTTAGAGAATTGAGTTGTGTATGAGCCATGAGAAATAATCCACTATTTAGAGTTGAGTGGAGTTGGTTCAATAGACAAAGATTTTGAAATTCAAAAAAATATTTTGTCACAATTAAAATGATCTTGCAAGATTAAAACATGTGACTAACATTTCAATGAATGTGGACAAGGTTTAGTAAAAAGATGAAGACAAAATCTTTTCAAAAGAATTGATTTTAAATAAATGGGGTAAGATTTTAAGCTAGACAAATTGGAGACAAATTATGTCAAATGATTAGAAAGAAATCATACCTTTAAAAATTGACTTGATTGAGAATTCAAATTTAATGGCCAAAGTAATTAAGTTTTCAAGAGTAATTTAGGTTTAATTAAAAAATGATTTTTCGCCCAAAATTAATGGCAAGGTCCACGGCTCCTTTTTTAAAAAGATAGGTAGGCAATTTTGATAGGAAACAAACTTTAGAAATGGGCCAAAAATGTTGGGTTAAAAAGTATTTAAAAAGTTTGGGCTATGAATTTTCTTGCTCTTTTAATCGATTGAAAATACTTATTAAGTTGACCACAATTTTCTTGAATCGAAAATTGGGCCCTTCAGGGGTGCTAGGGGCTTCGATCTTGATTTTCATTCATAACGAGCTTTTAGCTAAAATTGGCTTCTCATGATCTTCCTTCATAATTTGCATAAACCTTTTCGTATCAAACTTGGGCTTTCTTCATTGTTTTGGACTTGTAAGATCTTTGTTGAGCTTTTTCTTCTCAATTGAGCATTCTTCGTCAACGAGCCTTTCTTCAAATAATAAGCTTCTCAATAATTTCTTTTAAGATCAAACTCAAGAACCAAGCTCAAATATCAAGTTGTTTGTTAATCACTAATCATTCGACTAACAGGATCCGTATAGATCAATATTAACGGATTCATATTTCTTCACCTTTTCCCATCCGAAATCGACACCATATACATCTAATATTGGTGGTCCGACGACGTGCAAAGCCCTCTTTCCGGTCAATGATCTGAAATCCTCAGTCGATCTTGTAATATTCAGAATATGATCACACCAAATTATTGTTTATTAGCTAGGAGTGTGATTAATAGTCACCCAATTATTGAGTTAATTGCTTTTACCTTGTAATATTCAGAATTTTAATTTTACACTTCTGTAATTTAATTAATTAATGTGCTTTACATCTCTATATTCTTAACCGTAAAAAGTAATTGGGTGCAATTTATATTACAACAGTTAATGTGGAAACTAGGACATAATTTGTATTTTGTACTCTAGAAATATATTATTTGATGTTTTAAATCCTAGAGTTAAATTATTGGCACATTACATCTTCAAATTATATAATTTTTGTTTGTTTTTGTTTTTGTTTTTTGTTCTTCATTTTGGGGATGGTGATCTTTTTTTTCTTTTTTTCTTTTTTTGTTTTCTTTATTAATTTTATGTTAATTAAGTTATAAAAATGTACTCTTTTTTAATCTTAACATTAATTTAATTTTATTACTTGTATAATTTATACTTTTATAACTTGTAATATTGTAATTTTATATACAATGTTTATTAATTGTTATTATTATTTAGCTATATTATTATTAATTTTATTAAGTGAGAGTAGAAAAATATGAGAATTAGAATTTTGTGGAATAAATGGTAATAAACTTAATATTAATTTTATTTTTATTACTTGTAATATTGTAACTTTTATGTCATAAACTTAACATTAATTTATTTTGTTGTTTGAAATTTAATCACAATGATAACTTATGAATATTAAATACGCCTAGTGGATTAAAAATAATTATATGTTACATGATTTAAATATGATAAACTAAATTAGCAACGACATAAGTGAAAAAAAAAATTCGAACTCATTTATTTGGAGGTTCATATGGAGACTCGTCCAATCAAGGCAATGGTGGCGACAATAGCATCGTCAACGACAGTGACAACAACGAAGACAATAATGGTGGCAACGACGATGAATTTCCATATACATATATATATTATTATTGTAATATTATTTTATTGTTATTATTAAATATTTTTTATTATTAATGTCAATGCTAAATTAGTTATTATTAATGCCAATGTTAAATTACTTATTATTATGCCAATATTTAATTTACTATAGACTTAATTATTATTATTATTATTATATTATTATTATTATTATTATTATTATTATTATTATTATTATTATTATCATCATCATGAAACCAATTATGAGCAATATAAAAAGTGTGGGAAGATTAAGTGAGAGTGAGGAAATATGAGAATTAGAATTAAATAGAATGGAAAAAATTAAGTCATTGAAGATGACTATAAAAAAAATTAAGGGAAAGGGGAGTCCATACCCACTGAAAAAAATGACCAAAATTAAGAACCCAAGGTGTTTTTTTTAATATGATCCCTTATTTCTTAATGTATTTGGATCCTTCTGAACTATTATATGGGGGCTCAATTGCATTTTGCACCTTGGAAATTTATACTATTTTTTGAAGAATTGGCGGATAGAAAAATAACGATCTAGTTATCGAGAACCACATTTCTTGAGACATTCTTGATTAGATTAGGTCTAAGAAATTTTCCTAGACCTTATAGTTGAAAAATATACCACATTCCCAATAACTAAAAAAAAAATTAACGTGAATGCTTATAATTGATCTATCTTAATGCATAATATATTACAAAGGAAAACAGAGTAGAGGCAATCAAGGGAATTAGTTGAAATATAAACATGAAAATTAATCAACCATTGGCTGAGGGATTTAAACTTCATTGGCTATTTTTAGTTTAATTCTCCCCAACGCAACTTCTACATGGGAATTTAGTTAGTTTATTTTATCTTTGATTATATTATCCATTAACGCGGATACATTAAATGGCTTTATACTTAAGCAACCAAGATAAGCTTCTTTTCAATTATATGATGCATGGATTTTGATTGGTTATTTTTGTATCTTAATCCATACTTAATTTTATTGCAGCTTCTTGTATTTATCCTCATAAAAATCCCAATCCTTTCTTGATTATAATTACTGTCCTTAACTAATTAAAACTACTTCAAGTCCTAGTTCAATTATATATGCATAACATTTTCCATATAATACTAAGAACATAACCTTTTTCCAAAAATCGAGAACCAAAGTAACTTCATATATTCTTCTCTAAACCAATTTCTGATTAATTCGTAAAGAAAAGAAAATCCACTCGAAAATGAAAACCATCTCTACCATGATCTATCCAGGAACTATGATCAATAATACATTGGAGGAACGCAATAATCAAAATCTGCCTTTAGGAACCATAATGGATCACTCTGTAATAGTTAACTGCATAAAAGAAATACTCAATATCAGTGTTGATGAAGTAGAAGAGCCTCCTACACTATGTCCAATTCTTTCTGCTGAAATTTTCAAGAATCTTGGCATACTCGAGACCGAGACAAGGCCTCGTTTGGTGAAAGTGCACCCAGAGCGTGCAAGATGTGTTGATTGGCTTGTTCATGTTGCCAATGAATACGGGTTTGTCCGGGAACAAGAGGCTTTACACCTGGCCATCAACTACTTGGATCGTTATCTATCTGGAAACCAAGTAAGGGAAATTAAGTATTTGTATTTCTTAGGCATAACTTGCTTGATGATCGCAATAAAATACGAACAAGAAGTTTGTATTCCTCGATTGGACGACTATGTGTTTCTGACAAAAGGAATATTCTCTGCCCAAGATTTTATCCAAATGGAATATTCTGTTCTGAGTTACTTGGATTTCAAGATGACGACTCCCACGGCTTGGTGTTTCGTTGTGAGATATTTGAGCGTCATTGCTCCTCATGACCGAGGAGGAGATTATGGATCGTTTGGTGATTTGGAGTGTGTGGGTAGATTCATTACGTGGCTTTCTCTTTTCTCGGATAGCGTACTTTGCTACTTGCCATCTACGATTGCGGCTTCATCTGTATTTCTGGCTAGGTACATTCTCGTGCCTACAAAGATGCCTTGGAATGAAACTTTGGCGTACTACACCGAGTACCAACCTTCTGATTTACGTGAGTGCGTCTTTGATTTATATGAATTATGCCTCATGAGCCGCAACTCAAGTTTGCCTTCAATCAAGAAGAAATATAATCGCCTCGTTAACGTATGCGGCTGTGTTGAATTCGAGAGATGTCCTCCAACAATACCTCACGAATATTTTCAGGATCCTTATTGATCGACATTATTGTCTGCGTGTGGAGAAAAGGATTTATTCTTCTACTGTTGAATGCCTTTACTCCAACTTAATGTGAAGAAATTTTTATTTTTAGTTCTTTGTTGATGCATGTGAGAGTAGGCGTTTCCAATTTTTCTATAGTCTAAAGGAAATTAATTATTTTAAGGCTAATGAGATGACGTTTTTACTTTTTATAAAAATTAATTTAGCGTGAAAGTTCTTAATTGTAGATTAATCTGAAAATTAATTTACGTTCTTAAGGAAATTCTTTTAGCAGGAAATATTTATTCAGTTTTTGTATATATATCTAAGAGTTGGCATTGACTAAATGAATTTACATTAAGTGTACCAAACCTGATTTGGACAAAAATTTCCCCTTATTATACTTTAAAGATAGCTTCAAATGCATCCAATGTCTTCCTACTTCTAAATATTATTATACTTTCCAAATATTACAAAGTTTCTTGCACAAACCTATAGAAAATTTTTGGAGCAGGATAAATTTTGAATGATGAAAAATTTCATGAAAAATATATCACTGCTTGGGAGGAGGCTCTTGGAAAACTTAATAACTTATTAGAAAGCTTTAGCAGCTGCTCTGAATTATAGTGATCCTTCCGTCGTCTCTAAATTGCACTGATAAACATCTCACTCTGGTGAGTCGGCTCAAAACTTTCCTTGGTTGAAATTACCATTTTCTCCAATCCCACAGCACTTCTCAACAGAAACTTCACCATATGCATCACATAAGGCTCGTTTATACAGCCGTATATCATAATGCTCTTAAGGTGGGGAAAGGTCTCTTCCTGTGAATCCCAGTAGTTCTCTCCATCAAAATCATCATCCTCAATCCATTCTGTCGCCAGATCCTAGAAATAAGAAATGATCAGTTTTTGGTATATGAGTGAAGAAAGAAAATGAGCAACTCAATACCTGAAGGTAATAGCTGTAGTCCCAAGGTACGTAAATATACATGGTTAGTGTCTCAAGAGATGGACAACTTCTCAAAAGCAAAGAGATTCCAAGATGTTGCCATTTGGTGAGACTGAGTTTGAGTATTAGGTTCTTCCAACTGAAGGATGGACAAGGCAAGTTAAGAAAGTTCCAAATGGTGAACACCTGTGATCAAGTAGAAAACAATTGGACAACTAAAGTTTTCAATCAAACGATATCCATGACAAAATGGCTCAGTCGATCTTCTTAATAATATAAAGATAAGATCACTTTTATTTACTTTAGAGTTAGCCATCATAGTCAAAGTTGTGATTTTGGGAATCATATCATGTAGGTAAAATTGAAATGTCATAATTGGAGTAAAAGGGAGAATGCTCCAATGCAGAGGAGTTCAAAAAACACAGAAAATTTGTTACCTATTTAAGAGAATTAAAAATCTGAACATGGAGAAATATGAGTAGAATAGATATGCAAAGGAATGCAACAACAACGTCCACCTACATATTTTCAGAATTAAAGGTTTGTAATGTTAAAACCAACAATAAGGATATGGTTGGCATGGATCAAAGTTTCATTTTCGAAGTATGTTTCGGTCAGCTTGATATAGGAAAAATTACAAAAAGAGTTACTAAATTATGAAATAGAGAGAGTTTCAAGGCAAATATAGAGTTTCGAAAGTACACTTTATTTTCGTTTCGATTGATTCAAAAACAGAAACTTTTCAATGTTTTCGATGAAAAGATGGAAATTTTGATCCATGATGGTTGGCATCAATGTCAAAGAGTCCAAAATTCCTAGCTCATGTATCAAGATCACCAAATATTAGTAACCATTTTTCACAAACAAAACACTTCTATTTCAATATAAATTTTCACTTGCTAAGGATTGTGTGCGCCTCAAAAGACACAATTTTTCATGCTACAAAATTTCAGAATGTCGTGCTCACAGATGAAAAGAACAAAAGAAAATTTAAAGTGCTTCACTGGAATGTACACAAACACACAAGGTCTTCCATATTTTTAGTGGGACTCACAAGAGAAATATCATAAACGACGAATCAGGCCTCTAAATTAGAATCACTTTTGGTAAATTTTCATTATATGTGTTATTCAGATAGACCATCGATGCTAATACTCATGGATCAATGTTTCATTTTTTATGTATGTTCCGGTCAGCTGGATATAGCCATAAAGAAAAAATCTCGAAAAGTTTTCGGAACGTTTCAGAAAAACTAGGAAATATTACAAAAAGAGTTACTAAATTAAGAAAAAGAGAGAGTTTCAAGGCAAATAAAGAGTTTCGGAAATACAACTTATTTTCGTTTCGGTTGATTCAAAGACACAAATTTTTCGATGCTTTCAACGGAAAAGATGAAAATTTTGATCCATGCTATTAATTGAATGTATATCTACTTACCAAAACACACCACGTGCATAGAGTAAGAGTCTTGCACAAGCAAAACTTTTGAAGAAGCTCTTGAACAACTACGTATGTCGTCTGTTCATAATTGACATAGTGAAAGGAAATTGAGGCGTCAACTAAAGATGAAACATCCTGTACAACTGCATATTCTATTTGCCCAGCTAATTCTAAGATTAGCAAATAAGGACTTGATATAAATAACTCTTGAAGCTCGTGATATTTTAACATCATTTTCTTCAAGTTTGGGTTCTTGCAATGTAGCTTTTGTATGCCATGACAATGAACCAAAGATAGATCTTCAAGAAACGGGCAGCCAAGTAAGATTTTCTCCATTGTTTCATCACCCAGTTCAACCTCCTCTAGAAATAAGACTCGAAGTGACTTCAAGCAAACGTTCCTGCAAAATCTGGCATTACAAGCAACCAGCCGTAATTCTCTCAAGTGATTGCTCCTGAATACATCAGGCACGCTGTAGCTTAACAATGGATATACGCATTCATTACATTCCCTCAAATCGAGATCCAAAACCTTAACATTTCTACTTATGCCGTAACAAATCAATTTATCAATTTCGTCGATTGAACTCTTCTCCGTTTCCAGATAGTTTTCAAAATCAGGATCATGGTAATTTTCTGGATAACTGAGAACCAAACGCATCTTGAGCCGTAACTTATCCAATGTACTAGTTTCATGATGATCCAAAACATTACGAATTAAATCCACAAACTTCTCATTGTTAACACCACCATACCTATCGTAAATCCTAGTCCCACAAACATGATGATACAAAAATTCATTTAAATCAAGAACTGAAGTGTTATGCCACAGGTTACCAAATCTTCGAAGAAG
>CM064877.1:69527607-69664422 GCA_003313485.2 Penstemon barbatus | reverse complement strand
TATTATTTAACATCATTTGCTCTAGAGAATCAAACAATTCATTATTTTGAGGAGTTACCTCATCCTCAGAGTCATCAGAGTCCTTTGCCATCAGGCACAGGAGAGCAGACTTTTCTTCATCAGAAGATTCTTCATCAGACGAGTCTGAATCTGAATCAGATGAGCAGACAGCAGCAAGCTTTTCTGCTTCAGCCATCATTGCTTTCCCTCTCTGATACTTTCTTTCTTTTCTCACTTTCTTCTCCTCTTCAGTGTACTTTTCTGCTTTTGGATATGGGCAGTCTTTAATGAAGTGTCCCAATTTCCTGCAGTTGTAACACATTAGTTTTGATTTATAATCATCTTTATCTTGAGAAGAAAAGTTAGGTTTAGAAGTGGAAGCATTGTTGTATTTGTTCTTCATTTTTCTTTTGTAGAACTTCTTGAAATTATTCATCAACATTGCAACGTCTCCAGCAGTGTACTCCTTTTTGTTGAGTAGAGTGGTTTCATCAGATGAGTCCACTTCCGCAATTCTTTGAGCTGGTCTTCTTTGATTTTCAGCAGCAACCAGTGCAGCTGTGGGTCCTGAAGTTGAGGTTTCTTCAATACCCATCCTAGGCAGTTTATACTCATAAGCCTTGAGTACAGAAAACAGCTCTGTCAGAGAGATCTTCCCCAGATCCCTTGATTCTTCCATTGCTGTCACCTTCATGTTGAACTTAGGAGGTAAGGCCTTCAGTACTCTGATGGTTATCTCCTTGTCTGTGAAGGTTTTTCCAAGCTTCAGAACTTCATTTAATATTCTTGTAAACCTTGTGTCCATCTGATCAATGGTTTCAGAGGACTTCATCTTGAAGTTATCCAGCTTTTCTAGAGCAACACTCAGCTGATGCTCCTTGATAGCATCATTGCCTTCGCTCATATCTCTGACTTTGTCCCACATCTCCTTTGCAGATTTGCAATGTTTGATCTTGTCAAACCGATCATTATCCAGGGCTTTAGTCATGATAAATCTTCCAATCTTGTCCAGGTTGAACAGCTTGATTTCTTCAGCTGTCATTTCGCTCAAGTCTTTTTCCACCACGGTATCAACTTCATTGATTTTTATCGTCTTGGTGAACTTGAATGGACCTTTTGTAATGCAAGTGAACATGTTGTCATTGTAGGCAGCGAGGAAAATCTCCATCCTGATTTTCCAGTCTTCGAAGGACATGCCAGCAATGTGGGGAACATGGTTTATGCATTCCATTTTCAAAAAGTTTTGATTTTCAAAAAAAATGCTCTTTTGAAAAGTTTTCAAAAACCTTTGAAAAACACTCGGATCAAGCTCGTTGATCAGGCAGTTGATTCAAATGAACCACCTGCTCTGATACCACTTGTTGGTCCCAAGTGGTCAGATGAGGTCTAGAGGGGGGGGGGGGTGAATAGACCTCTGAAAATTTTTGAACTTAAAAACTTTTCAGTCTTCTGTCAGCAGACTAAGCTGATGAAGAACAGTAAGCAGACTAGTCTGATCGTGAACAAATCTTGAACAAACGACTGACCACTCTTCTTACAGTAACTTAGCTGTTTTTCAGCAAAACAGTTTTTCAAAGAGTTTACTTGCAGCGGATTGTTTCAAAGTGTTTTTCACAAGTAGACTTAGTTCTTGAAAGATTTTATCCCCAGTTTTTACAAACTCCTTTTGTTTTAAAATCTTTTCAAATAATTCGAAGTGTTTAAATGTGCAAACTTTAAATATGCAAGAAAGCTTTAAATGCAAGATAACACAAAGAATTTTTATAGTGGTTATATGGATAAAAATCCTTTAGTCCACTCTTCCAGATCACTTAGATTCTGGGTTATACTATAATCACAAAGATTACAATACAAATCTCCACTTATACCTAACCAACAAATGAGAAGGCTATAAGCTCGCAATAGGAGTTCACAAAGAAAACCTATCCTCTAGATTTTGATCACTCACAAAGACGGATCAAATCTTCGCACAACACTACTCTTTCACAATATCACTCAGATAATGTTTTTCTTTTGACTTCAACTTGGATCAGCCAACAGATGACTTCACCAGACGAGTGAGCTGTTCGAGTTTCTTGAGACTTAAAGAAATTCTGCTTCAATTGCGAAATCTCAGATATGTTGTTGTGTTGTCTCTCTCTTCGAACTTTGCTCTATTTATACTTGAATTTGAATTTATGACCGTTGAAGGAAATCACATCTTCAAATCCAATCTTCAGCTCTTTTTGAAACGGCTCCCTGCAGCAATAGTACAGTGTACAGTACCTTTCTGTCCATCGCATTTAATGCTGCATTTAATGCACTCTGCTGATCCGAGGATGTCTTCAATCATTTGCCATTACTATCCTTCTCTTTCAGCATTTATTACGCCAGGTGCATTTATTACCGTTGGACTAATCTCTTGATCTCTTCTACTCTGCTGATCAAAACGACTCTGCTGATAGATACTCTGCTGATCAAATACTGAACTCATCTGATTTGACTCGGCTGATGATCTACCCTTCTGTTCGCTGTTTCAGCAAGAGATCACTAGTCTTCTGAGCTTCGAACTTTGAACTCTTCTGATGTCTTCTTTTACTTGTTCAAAATTCTTCTAAGGGAACTAAGCTTTCCATACTTAGCTGATTATGATGTTTTGGAAATCATCAAAACCTTCCCTTAATTTCTAACTTCTTTGCACTTCATCTTCATCTTCATCCAACACAATTAGTGTGAAATGTTGGCTACCTAGATGGTAATCACAAAAATGTTGCTTGTTTGAAAACTATTTACTAAAATCCAAACAAACAGAGCCTAAAATAATTCCTCCCAAATTCAATAAATTGACAGAAATAAACAATCATTAATTCATGAAATCATGAAGAGAATAGAGACTTAAAAATACACATAAAGTGGCACGCATGTCAATTTAACTTAGTATACTCATCCAATTTAATTTCTACACGAATTTAAACTCAGATGTATTTCACACATGCAATTCGAGAGAAGAAATGAACAAGCAAGAAAATTGTGATATACTCACCAGCTGCTGATGAAATCTTCCGGTAAGTATTTGACAGAACTAAATTGTTCGAAAATTAGACCAGTACATTCCTTCTTCCCATTTCCTGCATTGCTTGCACTCTTCTCCCATATCCAATTCCAATTGCAATTAATTAAATTTGTAACTCTCCCAAACACAAGAAATCAATAATTAAATTCACGAATTATAAAAACTCAAACTTTTAATCAAAATTTACAAACAGATCTGAATTCACACAGGTTGTACTAACTTAATTAGTGTTTTATTTTCTTTTTCTTATTGGGAGTGTGAACGGAAAGAACTTGAACGTTCTGGAAAGAAAAAGGGCGGAGGTTTTTAAGAGAGGATTTATTAACGAGAGGTGGTTGGAGATGATTAATTATTTACTTTTTTAAGAGATGATTTATTATTATAGGTGGGTGGAGATGACTAATTATTTATTTTTCAATATTTCTTTGAATAGCAGTTGTGGGCATTTTTGTCTTTTGATATATAGTATTTGTTTTCTACTCTCTCCGTCCCAAAGATTTTACTCCCTTTGGTTTTGCACACGGATTGAGTTTTAGGTGAGAGTTGAAAAGTTAAACTTTTGGACATCTTAACTATTTTACCCCTAAAAGTTGATATTTAGTGGTGCATAATCATTACTTTATGAAAGGAGGTATGTTTTAGAAAAGAAATTTTATTTTAAGAAATGGAGTGTTGTTTTAGAACATTTCAAAAGGGAATAAGAGCAAAACAATTGGGACGGATAATTTTTTTTTAGTTTTGTACTTTATCTGTTACATTTATTTTGTTCCATTCATATTTGACACAAAATATTAGATATTAGTTAAAAAAGTGAAAGTTTAGAATAATTTTGCTATTATTGCACATGACTGTCTTTTTCTTTTAGTTATCACCATGGCGTTATTTTGTAGCACGTTCCACCATTATGTTTGAATTAGTCGTGGTTGGGAGAACGAGATTGTTATTTAATATTTACTTGTCATCGTTACTATATGATCTCATACTATGACACGTTTCATCATACTGAGGATTAACAATTGTGGGAATTTATGTCTTATATATATATATATATATATATATATATATATATATATATATATTATCTTATTTTATAATTTCTTATCTTGTTCCCTTATTTTTTTACAAGGAATTTAAATGAAGTTAAGAAAGGTAGTTTTGGATGATTTTACTATTTTGAACATTACCGAGTATTTACTCTTCATTGTTAACATGACCTTATTTTGTAACACATTTTGCCATACTATTTGCTTTTCATCGTCGGCATGATCTTATTTTGTGACACATTTTTTCCATATTGTTTGAATTAGCTATTGTCCACATTTATGTCTTTTGCTATATATTTCTTTTTTATTTTTCTTTTTTCGTAATTCTTCCATTCTATTTGTCTTGCTCCTTTCACTTTTGAGACATAATTTTAGATAATAGTTGAAAAATGTGATAAGTTTCGGATAGTTTTACAATTATTGCACATTGATGGGTGTTAATTTTTCATTGTCAGTGTGACCTTATTTTGTAACACATTTCACCGTACTGTGGATAAGCTGTTGTGGGCCTTTATGTCCTTTGCTATGTTTTTTTTCTTCCTATTTTTATAATTTTGAACTTTCGTCATTTCATTTATCTTATTCCATTCACCTTTGACAAATAATCTTGGATAATAGTTAAAAAATGAAAGATTTAGAAAATTATATTGTTGTTGCACATCACTGGGCATTTACTTTTCTTCGTCAAAATGGTATTATTTTGTAACACAAACTGCCCCTCTGTTTGGATTAGTTGTGGTTGGGGTGAAATGAGGTTGCTACAGAGAGTACTTACTTTTCATGATCGTCAGCATAGCTTTATATCGTAACAAGTTTCTTCATTTTATTTGGATTAGCTGTTGTGGGAATTTAAATCTTTTGCTATATATTTCTATTTTACTACTTTTCCGTTCTATTTATCTTGCTCTAATAACTTTGACATAAAATTTTAAATAAGAGTAAAAAAAAAAAATGAAAGTGTTCGATACTTTTACTCTTATTGCACATAATTGGGTATTTACTTTTCATTGTCAATGTGACATTATTTTGTAACACGTTTGACCATAGTATTGTTTGGATTAGTTGTTGTCATTTATGTATTTTTCTATATATATATTTTTCCTATTTTTATAATTTTGAACTTTCGTCATTTCATTTATCTTGCTTCTTTCACTTTTGATAAATAATCTTGATAGTAAATAAAAAAGTGAAATACTACTTTTGCTTATCACTGAGCATTTACTTTCATCATCAGAATAGTATTATTTTGTAATACGTTTTGCCATTATATTTGGATTAGCTATTTTGAGCATTTAAATGTTTTGCTATATATTTATTTTTTATATTTCTAATTTTGTAATTTTCCCTATTGCATTTTGAGTGATGAAGAGACGCTGGATAAATTATAGAATAAGAAGAAAAAAAATGTGCTCAAGCAAAATGAGAAGACAAAATTTCAATATATTATGGTCAGGAAATAAAAAAGTTGATGTGATCATTTCGTTCAAATCGTAGTTTTAGAATAAATAATAACGTGGACATGTCATTTTAGGTTGAAAATACTCAATAATTGTAATTTGTTTTAATTTTCAATTATTTATCTAAGTTTTGACAATACTATTTACTCTCTTTGTCCCAAATTACTTGTCGATTTATAGAAAAAAAATTGTCCCAAATTAGTTGTCACTTTAGGATTTCAATACACTATTAACTACATATTTTAGGTATGTAAGAGTAAGAGTAAAAGTAAGAGAGAGATTATAAAACTTGAATAACGTGTAAATAGCTAATGGTGAGTTAAATAAAGAATAAATGTATTTTAGGTATATAACTTATTTTTCTCCTAAAACTAAGGCAATTTAGTAGGTACCTTAATATGTGTGAAAACATGCATGTAAAATTACAATTAATTTGAGACAGAAGGAGTATAATCTCAATTTCAAATCTTCGATAATAACATTATAATTAAAGTTATTCGTCGAACATTTATCTATTATATTGTGACAATAGAATGATGAAAAATTAATGGACAAGAAACTTATGGAAAAAAACTTATATCACGAATAAACTTTTCGAAAATGATTTAACTTCTAAATGAATATTAAAAAGGATTTTGAAATTTTCAATAGCATCGTACAAAAGATTAATTCATATATAACTCAAACAATAATATTCTTATCATATTTAAGATTACATTTATTAAATTACTGAATTATCATATATGAAATTACTTCGTCACGTGGTGTAGTACTTTTATAATCATATTTTCGTTTATTAAATTACTAAATTATCATATATTATATTAGTTGTCAAGGGGCTCAGCAACGTGCGACGCACGTGCACGTGCCCCTTTCTTGTTTATACAAATAAACGAAATAAAAATAAACATGACCTAAGTTATCAGTTATGTATATGTATGACATCATCTTTTGTTTAGTTTAGTTACCTTTGTAGTCGTATAAGTCGTTTTCCTTTTCTTTTCTTTGCTTTTGCGTTGAAGCAATAAGAAACCTTCTCCAAAAAAAAAAAAAAAAAACTTATACATAAAAAGAATGTGAAAACATATTTCCACACACCATTCACATTTTAGGTTCGGATTAATCTGAAAATAAAGTACAGTATCAAGGTACTTAACATACTTAACGGAGTTCCCACTTATCATAATAATTATCAAAGTAATTCCACTTACTTGACAAAACTATACTCCCAAATTAAAATGGCAAATTCATTCATCTTCATCCTTGCTCTTGCTTGTGGTATGACCATCGCCCCTTAAGGTATGTTGGAGATATATTGTTGATGGTGGGATAACCTCCTGAACAACGCGAAAGATTTTGACGTCTAAGATGATGGCATCATGCTTTTGACTAATAAGATCAAATAGACAAGCGTCAGATTCTTCTAAGAAATTTGCAAGTACAAACTTCTTCCGACCACCTGAAAGCCCACCCCCAAGGCCTGTATTATTGTATTTTGCTACCCATTTATTTTCATCAACACGGAGTTCGACGGCTAGACTTTTGTCAAGATGATGTTTCTTTAACCAGTCCAAAGGGATTGACTACATTATACACATATATAATTACTCGTTTAGTTCCAAAATCAAAGCACTCAATGCACAAGAAATGAGACTTAGATGCATTAGAAATTATACCAAAAAGATAATTGTATTGCCATTTTCAGGAATATTGACATTTTTTACATGCCCCTTGTAATAGTGGCTAAATGTTAAATGTTCACATTCTCACTTTTAAGTAGCAATATATATGCCATTAATTCATTTATATTTGAATAAATTTTAGAATAATGGTTATAATATAATTTCATGATATTTGATTATTAGTTTGGAGAATCGTACGATGGTATGTAGTTGATAAAGTTTTCGGTTAAAGAGTACAACATTGGAAAGTTCACTATTTACCATGAACTCGCATAAGTGGGCTTGTGTATATATTTCTGGTCTCTTCTTGTGCCACAGGTATTACAAACAGCTAATAATCTTGAGGAAGTAACTGAAAATGTTGATTACTACGTCCAAGGAAGTACAATTGCCGAAGGAAATTTGTTTGGAAGGTGAGTTTCTCTATCTCAGCAAGCTTATAAATACATTTCGTGTATCAATTCACAGTGATGATGTCTTCTATATTCCACTAGACCAATCACCCGTTGTTATAGAAGGAAAAAATACAAATTTAGAACAGTAATACTATAATTCTTTTAACATGGGTAATTCAAGAAAGAACAAGGCAGGAATTCTTCTAGGAAAATGGATGACATATTGGAACGTGGGGACAGTGGACTGTGAATGTTAAAACTGGAATAAGAACTGTACTGATATATTAAAGAAATTGATTTTGCTTATATTTATCTAAGACTGAAAGTTCATCGGTGTTATAGAAGGAAGTTCCTTACAAATCACTACTAGTTTATTCTTTACCAATGATATTTATTTATGATATCAGTTCATTTAAATATAAGGATAGTGTTATGTGCCTTCAGATGCATTACAGTAACTATTAGAGATAGTTGTATATATAACTTCTTATTTGCTGTAGTTTGGGAGTAATTGTATTTTCTTTAGTGCATGGTTGCACCATGACGACCCTGCTCACATATAATTATTAATTTCTTTGATTTCTTCAAATGATGTTTTTATGATCTTACATTAATTGGTAATGTGTAATAAAAGTTATCAGTAGATCATTACATCAAACAGGTCCTAATAGGTGAAAATGTTCTGCACATACCTTTTTGCAGACGTCGAGTTATCCAGATCTTTGCTCGTGGTGCTCGGATCCTTGACGGTGCTTTCATGACTCAAGATTTGAGCTTTAAATCTTCCAACCTAGAGGGTGGCTAAGGTTCTGAAAGACCAATAGCGTCATCAGTTTCTATTGCAGATCCTTATGTGCTACTGAGAATGACTGATGGAAGTATTCAGCTTCTCGTTGGAGGTATGTCTGCAGGCTAGCATATAGTTCTGCAGTGAACTCCCTACAGTAATTAGCATTTTGCAGATCTTGATAATGTACTTTATTTTCATACTAATCCGAACCTAAAACGTGAATGGTGTGTGGAAATATGTTTTCACATTCTTTTTTTGTATAAGTTTTTTTTGGAGAAGGTTTCTTATTGCTTCAACGCAAAAGCAAAGAAAAGAAAAGGAAGACGACTTATTCGACTACAAAGGTTACTAAACTAAACAAAAGATGATGTTATACATATACATAATTGATAACTTAGGTAATGTTTATTTTTATTTCGTTGATTTATATAAACAAGAAAGGGGCACGTGCACGTGCGTCGCACGTTGCTGAGCCCCTTGACAACTAATATAATATACGATAATTTAGTAATTTAATAAATGAAAATATGATTATAAAATTTATTTCGTTGATTTGTATAAACAAGAAAGGGGCACGTGCACGTGCGTCGCACGTTACTGATCCCCTTGACAACTAATATAATATACGATAATTTAGTAATTTAATAAATGAAAATATGATTATAAAATTTATTTCGTTGATTTGTATAAACAAGAAAGGGGCACGTACACGTGCGTCGCACGTTGCTGAGCCCCTTGACAACTAATATAATATACGATAATTTAGTAATTTAATAAATGAAAATATGATTATAAAAACACTACACCACGTGACGAACTAATTTTATATATGATAATTCAATAATTTAATAAATGTAATCTTAAATATGATAAGAATGTTATTGTTCGAGTTATATATGAATTAATATTTTGTACGATGCTATTGAGAATTTCAAAATCCTGTTTAATATTCATTTAGAAGTTAAATCATTTTCGAAAAGTTTATTCGTGATATAAGTTTTTTTCCATAATTTATGTTTCTTTTCCATTAATTTTTCATCATTCTATTGTCACAATATAATAGATAAATGTTCGACGAATAATTTTAATTATAATGTTATTATCGAAGATTTAAAAATGAGATTATACTCCCTCTGTCCCAAATTAATTGTAATTTTACGTGTTTTCACACATATTAAGATACCTACTAAATAGCCTCAGTTTTAGAAAAAAAATAAGTTATATACCTAAAATAATTTTTTTATTTATTTATCTCACCATTAGCTATTTACACATTATTCAAGTTTTACAGTCTCTCTCTTACTAAAATATGTAGTTAATTGTGTATTGAAATCCTAAAGTGACAAATAATTTGGAACAAATTTTTTTTTCTCTAAATCGACAAATAATTTGGGACAGAGGGAGTAAATAGTATTGTCAAAACTTAAATAAATAATTTAAAATTAAAACAAAAAAAGACATCTCATCCAGCAACGTAGTGGGCTCGAATGAATGTGATAAAAGACATCTCATTCAACCGCATAGTGGGCTCGAATGAATGTGATAAAAAGACATCTCATCCAGCAACGTAGTGGGCTCGAATGAATGTGATAAAAGACATCTCATTCAACCTCATAGTGGGCTCGAATGAATGTGATAAGAAGACATCTCATCCAGCAACGTAGTGGACTCGAATGAATGTGATAAAAAGACTCATGTAAAAACATCTCATCCAACCGCATAGTGGGTTCGAATGAATGTGATCAGACCCAATAATATAAAAATTTATAAGCATTATAGCTTTTAAATGATGTTCAGGGAGCATTATAAATGATGTTCAGGGAGCGGCTTCGGATACATCCACAAGTTTGTTTACTTCAGTTAATAATATAAAAATTTATAAGCATTATAGCTTTTAGATATAATTTATAATCTGCATCCCTGTCTACTATTTAGTTTCCAATCAAGTAAATCACTTATAATCTATGAAAAACCATTTATCACTCCATCTATTTCAGGTGGTTGGATGAAGTTTGTACTTGCAAATTTCTTAGAAGAATCTGACGTTTGTCTATTTGATCTTATTAATCAAAAGCATGACGCCATCATCTTAGACGTCAAAATCTTTCGCGTTGTTCAAGAGGTTATCCCTCCGTCAACAATATATCTCCAATCTACCTCAAGGGGCAATGGTCATACCACAAGCGAGAGCGAGGATGAAGATTAATAAATTTGCCATTTCAATTTGGGAGCATAGTTTTGTCAAGTAAGTGGAATTACTTTGATAATTACTATGATAAGTGGGAACTGCGTTAAGTATGTTAAGTACCTTGATACTGTACTTCATTTTCAGACTAATCCGAACCTAAAACGTGAATGGTGTGTGGAAATATGTTTTCACATTCTTTTTTTGCATAAGTTTTTTTTTGGAGAAGGTTTCTTATTGCTTCAACGCAAAAGCAAAGAAAAAAAAAAAAAGAAGACGACTTATTCGACTACAAAGGTTACTAAACTAAACAAAAGATGATGTTATACATATACATAATTGATAACTTAGGTAATGTTTATTTTTATTTTGTTGATTTGTATAAACAAGAAAGGGGCACGTGCACGTGCGTCGCACGTTGCTGAGCCCCTTGACAACTAATATAATATACGATAATTTAGTAATTTAATAAATGAAAATATGATTATAAAATTTATTTCGTTGATTTGTATAAACAAGAAAGGGGCACGTGCACGTGCGTCGCACGTTGATGAGCCCCTTGACAACTAATATAATATACGATAATTTAGTAATTTAATAAATGAAAATATGATTATAAAAACACTACACCACGTGACGAACTAATTCTATATATGATAATTCAGTAATTTAATAAATGTAATCTTAAATATGATAAGAATGTTATTGTTCGAGTTATATATGAATTAATATTTTGTACGATGCTATTGAGAATTTCAAAATCCTGTTTAATATTCATTTAGAAGTTAAATCATTTTCGAAAAGTTTATTCGTGATATAAGTTTTTTTCCATAATTTATGTTTCTTGTCCATTAATTTTTCATCATTCTATTGTCACAATATAATAGATAAATGTTCGACGAATAACTTTAATTATAATGTTATTATCGAAGATTTAAAAATGAGATTATACTCCCTCTGTCCCAAATTAATTGTAATTTTACATGTTTTCACACATATTAAGATACCTACTAAATAGCCTCAGTTTTAGAAAAAAAAATAAGTTATATACCTAAAATAATTTTTTTATTTATTTATCTCACCATTAGCTATTTACACATTATTCAAGTTTTACAGTCTCTCTCTTACTAAAATATGTAGTTAATTGTGTATTGAAATCCTAAAGTGACAAATAATTTGGAACAATTTTTTTTTTCTCTAAATCGACAAATAATTTGGGACAGAGGGAGTAAATAGTATTGTCAAAACTTAAATAAATAATTTAAAATTAAAACAAAAAAAGACATCTCATCCAGTAACGTAGTGGGCTCGAATGAATGTGATAAAAGACATCTCATTCAACCGCATAGTGGGCTCGAATGAATGTGATAAAAAGACATCTCATCCAGCAACATAGTGGGCTCGAATGAATGTGATAAAAAGACTCATGTAAAAACATCTCATCCAACCGCATAGTGGGTTCGAATGAATGTGATCAGACCCAATAATGCAAACGATAAACAGAACCAAAGTACCACCACTCGCACAACAATAAATCACAAATTTCTAATCATTAGCACATCACGCCATCGTCGTTGTCACCGTTTTTGCTACCGCCGCCGCCACCGTCCACTTCAAACCGACTTAGTTGAACATGTGTGGGCAAGACACAGTCCAAATGGCGATCATATGTAATCGTATTTATTTTAGATGTATTCACCCAAGTGTTTCTCTATATAATTATTAGGATTATATCGTTTTTAATTTAACGAATCACATGTAAGCTTCATTAAATTTTTTAAAGTTTTATTTTTATTAATTAAAGGGTTTTAAAATTGGTACAATATAATACAACAATTAAATACTTGATTGACATGATTTGGTAGTAATAAAAATAATTTGAAATTGACATTAACTTTCCAAAATAATACACATTTAAAAAAAAAGTTTTTATTAAATTAAAACAAAATAAATTAAATTTGAGTTTCTTAAATAAGAGTTACATTTTTAAATTAAAATTAACTTTTTAAAAATAATACACAAATTAACTAAAACTAAAATTAAATAAGAGTAACATTTAATTTGGTATTTTAAAGGAATTTTTTTCGGAAAAATAAAAGGATTTTTTTATTAAATAACAACTAAAGAAAAAAAATTAAAAAAAAATAAAGAAGCAATAGGTGGCCGACAAGTGTCGGCCACGCAGTGCCTCGATGCGTGAGGCAATGCATTAACGGGAAGGGCAGATTTGCAGATGAAGAATTAGCAGACCGAATCGCTTTCATTCTTCCCTTCCCGTTCGTAGTTGAAGGACAACTATCATTTGGAATCTGGATTCTTCTACTTCATTTTTCTTTACTATTAATTTATTTCCCCCCCCCCCCCCCCCTTTTTTATATGATTCCTTAAGTCCCGAAATTAAGGGGACCAAACAGGAACAAGAGGGATCCACCAATGAAGATTCTTCTCCTTCCTTTTTGCAATGGAATTATGCCTTGGAGGGGATTTTGCCTTTCCAACCCCTTGATACAAAATAGTTGATACATTTCACCCCCCCCTAAGTCCAAAAACCCCTTCCCCTTGAATCACGGGAGATGCCCTTAGAAACAGCTTAAGAAGCTGTCTTGTAGATTCTTTTTTTGAAAAAAAAAAAACACTACTCTTTACGTTTATTTATTTATCATTTTAAAGGATTGCACAAATTAATTAATTTCAGTTTCATGTTTACTTTCAAGGAAAACAAAATTGATTTTTTTAAAGGCTATATCCGGATTTATTCTTTATGCTCACAATCATAAGTTTTCTACTAATATTTACTAATCATTTTGTAGAACGTGAGAGTGTATATGTAATCGTAGGTAATCACATCTCTTTTCTATTTCTATGGAGAGTTGATGCAAATTTACCCTATTTGAAATTCATGCATATGATCAATTTACTCTTTTCTAATTTGAAAAAAACACTTACCCCTTATTAAAATTTTAAAGCAGTAAAGCTAGAGAGTAATTCACTTACTGAAATTAAGAATATGCATGAAAAGTATTTTTGTACAATATGGGATAAATTGCCACATTTATATAACATATAATACATGTGAGTAAAATGGACGTATAAAATTGTTATGAATACGGTGGGAAACCTTTATAAGATTACACGAGATAAAATTAGGAATATCACATAGTTAAATTATTATTAACTGCTCTTACTACGGATGATTCTTTAATATGGCTTGGGCTTATTGGGCTTGGAATAGTAATGCTCATTTGGGGAGATCCGTATAGCCCGTGTGCTAGGATTTGGACCAGCTAATTGTTGGCCGCAAAGAAAGTATTCCATTCTTTGGGTGGAATTACCAAGTGGACCAAGTCCGATAAAATCAATTTTACTTTAATTTTGTGTAAAAGAATAGTTTGTACTCATAAATTGACAATTCTCAAATCGTCATTTGATGGATAACATCGCACCATCAGAGTACTTTCAACACTCGACGAACAATAAATATTTAGGCATAGACCATCAAAGCATTTATGAATGCACTGATTGAACAATCTACGATCAAAATTATTCCATCGAAGGATACGCGAAACATATTACACCGATGCAAAATCAAACATGGTTAAGTTGATTACATAACAAACATGGGCTAAATAATCAGAGAAGATAAAACCAGGTGCGTGGACTTTTTCTCCAAATGATTTGGAGAAACATGTAAGCACCCAACAAACATGTTGACTAGGTCTCTTAACTGTACACACATCTCAAAAAAAATTTCAATCACGCCTACCATCAATCAGTACCCAATGTTAAATTCAAAAGCTATTGAGGAAAGATAAGCTGACTCCCCATGATGTCTATAAAGTAAAAGCTTGAGAGTTTGGTTTTTACTTTTTATTATTGTTTGTCTTTATACTTAGATGACTTGTGTTTGTTTTATATTATTGTTAGGCTTTGATGGGTTTGAACGTAACAATGTTTGACTTAGAACGTAACGCATCGCTTGATACTCATCATGCAAGCGATACATGCATGAGGAAACGGGTCGTGCCCTCGACCCCAAATCAGGCTAGCACGATCTTTTTTTAGATACATTATTCCCTATATTAATGAAATTCTCGAACTCACTCAATCAAATTCTCAAATCTTATACCCCAAGTTCATCGTGATTGAAGTTTTCTTCAACACTTGGTATTTCTCAAATTTTGGTGTGATTAATTGACTATTTTTAATTTTTTGTTTAGTATATTTTTAAGAAATAATAATTTTTAAAATACGAAATTTGCTTTGTTTTTTTCAAATTTAGATTTTTAGCTACCGTACAAGTTGAAGGATTTTAAAATATTAGTAATATGCTATGATTTAAAGATCACTACATATTTGTTAAATATTATTCATTTAGATCTAGAATTTATGCTATTTTTAGTAACTAATCATGAATCTTACTTTTAACGATAGTATCAATTCACAATTCAAGAAATAGATCGTTCGAGATATGTCTTGATTTAATTAAAAAATAAACAATTTAATTAAAATGTTATACAGATTCACAGTTTAATACTATTGAAAACGATGAATCTTAGTGTACTATAACAACACGGCTACTCTTACAACAATTACTCGTTTCACATTATTAGTTTATAATAGTATAAAAGATGGTATTTTTTTCGGCATTTCTAATGTGAGATACTTTGATTCAAGTTTTCCTTGAGATAACTTGTCAGAAAGTGACACGTGGCTTAATTTTATTTTATTTTTAATAGTTTAATATGTGAATTACAAGTTTACCCTTATTAATATACAAATGTATCTAGTTTTAATTCATATAGTTCCCACTATCAGTTCTCAACTCTCTCTCTCTCTACTGTTACTGAAAATTGACTAATTGAGAGTTTTTGTGCTAAAATTAAATACGCCGCCGCGCCGGAGTAAGATATGTCGGAGACAAAAAGAACTGTCCATTTTATTATGTAATTGATTGGCATAAGAATAGGTGGTTGATCTATTTTGAAGGATTCGGGTGGTTGAGAGAAAAAAAATTATGAAGAGGAACATGAGATTGTTTTGAATAAAAATTAGTTTACACTAATATTTTTTTCTTTTATATAAGGGTAATATCGTCATTGTGATTGTACAACATTTTATTGTACAAGTGCAAAATTATCATAATTATTTGTACAATTGCACAAATATTAACGATCTAGATCTACTTTTTTTAATTTTAAAGGTTCAAATTTACATATCTCAAGAAATATCACCTATCATAAAATCCTATTTTAGAATTGGAGTATTTTTTTAGGAGAAAAGATTGTTTCAAGAAACAAACGTTTGTTTTGGACGTCCAAAATAGAGATGACTAGTGATTCACATTTTAATTATGATCCCGTAAGGTCACATGCATCATGAATTCATGCCGACCAACCTCTGAACCCCTTGGGCCCCACCAAGCCCAATCAGCCCAACCCCCACACATGCACTGCTGTGAAGATTTTATTTTGAATTCCGATTTATCAGTGGCCAGATAGATATGTACTTTGCGGTTTTTTTTCTTTTAAGAATGTACTTTGTGGTTGATTTGTGCAACTTTAATTTCTCTTAGGGGTCATAATCAACATGAACCGGTAGTTGTACTTGTTCATCTATTCACAGTTTTTGTCATCAAGTGATTTTTTTTCCAAATTAGCTTTTATGGTAATCATATTCCTTAACTCAAAAGTATTTTTAAAAATGTATCTTTTAATTAAAATGGTAGTTAGCAATTGTATTTTTTTTTGAAAAATTGCAATTGACAGCTGCAATTTATTTATAAGAATTACAATTATCAACTGTAATTCTTCGAAGCACTAATTTATAGCCATATCAAATTATAAAAATCACAGTTAGCAACTTCAATTTTTGACAATACTATTTACTCCCTCTGTCCCAAATTATTTGTCGATTTAGAGAAAAAAAAAATTGTTCCAAATTATTTGTCACTTTAGGATTTCAATATACAATTAACTACATATTTTAGTAAGAGAGAGACTGTAAAACTTGAATAATGGGTAAATATCTAATGGTGAGATAAATAAATAAAAAAATTATTTTAGGTATATTACTTATTTTTTTCCTAAAACTGAGGCTATTTAGTAGGTATCTTAATATGTATGAAAACACGTAAAATTACAATTAAATTGGGACAGATGGAGTATAATCTCATTTTTAAATCTTCGATAATAACATTATAATTAAAGTTATTCGTCGAACATTTATCTATTATATTGTGACAATAGAATGATGAAAAATTAATGGACAAGAAACATAAATTATGGAAAAAAACTTATATCACGAATAAACTTTTTGAAAATGATTTAACTTCTAAATGAATATTAAACAAGATTTTGAAATTCTCAATAGCATCGTACAAAATATTAACTCATATAACTCAAACAATAACATTCTTATCATATTTAAGATTACATTTATTAAATTACTGAATTATCATATATAAAATTAGTTCGTCACGTGGTGTAGTGTTTTTATAATCATATTTTCATTTATTAAATTACTAAATTATCGTATATTATATTAGTTGTCAAGGGGCTCAGCAACGTGCGACGCACGTGCACGTGCCCCTTTCTTGTTTATACAAATCAACGAAATAAAAATAAACATGACCTAAGTTATCAATTATGTATATGTATAACATCATCTTTTGTTTAGTTTAGTAACCTTTGTAGTCGAATAAGTCGTTTTCTTTTTCTTTTCTTTGCTTTTGCGTTGAAGCAATAAGAAACCTTCCTGTTGGATAAGGATGAAGATGAAGGCACTGAAGTCCTGTTGGATAAGGATGAAGATGAAGGCACTGAAGACAAAATTATAAGGGAGGTTTTGATGCATTCCAAAACTTCAAAATCCGCTAAGTATGGAGTAACTTAGCTGATGATCCATTTGGAAGGAATTTTGACTAAGTATAGAAGACATCAGAAGAGTCAAAATTTCAAGGTCCAAGACTTCTGATCTGCTGAAGGAAAGTTATCAGACTGATGAAGATCAGCCGACTCAAATCAGATTTGTTCAAGTTTGAGATCAGCTTTGTTCGCCATCAGACTTGCACTTCCGTCAGCCAAGTGGAAAGGATCATAAAGTCTTCCCAACGGTAATAAATGCCCCTGGAAGTAATAAATGATGAAGTACAAGGATATTAAAGACAAATGATTGAAGAAATGCTTCGCATCAGCTGGGTGCATTTAATGCTGCCTGCAGAATAATACTGTTGACAGTACGGACAGACTGCAAAAGAGCCGTTCGCGGAAATTAAGGACCAGCACTCGAGGAATTTGAATCTTGTCTCTCTTCAACGGACATTTTTCAAACCTCAAGTATAAATAGCTGAAAGAGACGAAGAGATAGCAGCACAACACAATCTCTGAGAAATTTTCGAAGCAGAAATCTTTAAGTCTCAAGAACAGCTCACTCATCAGCTTAGTCATTTGTTGACGAAAAGCGAAGTTGAAGAACAAAGCTAAACACATCTTCTGAGTGAATTTGTAAATCTAAGTGTTGTGAGAAGTAGATATCCATCTTAGTGAGTGATATTACTTCAGAGAGTAGGATTTCTTTGTGATTTCTTACTGCGCACTTACGGCCTGTTCATTTGTTGTTAGGCGTAAGCAGAGTATACTTGTTACTTTGTGTTTCTAGTATAACCCAAGATCTTTGTGACTTGGAAGAGTGGATTAAAGGATATTTACATCCATATAACCACTATAAAAATTACTGGTGTTTTTACTTGCATTTTTACTTGCATATTTCAAGTTTGCATAAAACACTTTACTTAACTGTTTGAAAAAGAATTAAAAGGAGTTTATAAAACTGGGGAAACATCTTTAAAACTGCTGAGAATACTTGTGAAAAACACTTTGAAAATCCGCTGCAAGTACTCTAAGTATTAAAACTGATTTTGTCAAAATCAGCTAAGTAACTATCAGTTGAGTGGTCTACGAAGCTGTTCAAAGATTGGTTCGCGATCAGCCAAGGAACCTACTGTTGATAACAGCTTAGTCTGTTTAAGTTAACAAAAAAGTTTTAAAGTTAAAAATTGTAAAAAGTTTAGAGGTCTATTCACCCCCCCCCCCCCCCTCTAGACCTCATCTGACCACTTGGGACCAACAAGTGGTATCAGAGCAGGTGGTTCATTTGAATCAGCTGCCTGATCAACGAGCTTGATCCAAGTATTTTTCAAAGGTTTTAAAACTTTTCAAAAGAGCATCTTTTTGAAAAACAAAAACTTTTTGGAAAATGGACTGTATCAGCCATGTTCCCCACATTGCTGGTATGTTGTTTGAAGACTGGAAAATCAGGATGGAGATTTTCCTTGCTGCTTATATTGATAACATGTACACATGTATCATAAAAGGTCCATTCAAATTCACCAAGACCATTATAGTTGATGAAGCTGAACTGGTGGTGGAAAAAGATCTAACAGAGATGACAGCCGAAGAAATAAAGCTGTTCAATCTGGATAAAGTTGGCCGTTTCATCATGACCAAAGCCCTAGATAATGATCGGTTTGACAAAGTCAAACATTGCAAAACTGCAAAGGAGATGTGGGACAAGGTTCGTGACATGAGCGAAGGAAACGACGCCATCAAAGAGCATCAGCTGAGTGTTGCTCTGGAAAAGCTGGGCAACTTCAAGATGAAGTCTGCGGAAACCATTGACCAGATGGACACAAGGTTTACAAGGACGTTGAATGAAGTGTTAAAGCTTGGAAAAACCTTTACGGACAAGGAGATAACCGTTAGAGTTCTGAAGGCCCTACCTCCAAAGTTCAACATGAAGGTGACAGCCATGGAAGAGTCAAGAGATCTGGGGAAGATTTCTCTCACCGAGCTGTTCTCAGTACTCAAGGCGTACGAGTATAAACTGTCAAGAATGGGTGTTGAAGAAACCTCTACTTCGAGTCCCACAGCTGCACTCGTTGCTGCTGAAAATCCTAGAAGGCCAGCTCACAAAAGCAAAGATGTGGACTCATCTGATGAAGCCACACTACTCAACAAAAAGGAGTACACTGCTGGAGACGTTGCATTGCTGATGAACAACTTCAAAAAGTTCTACAGACGAAAAATGAAGAACAAATATAACAATGCTTCTACTTCTAACCCTACTTCTTCTTCTCAGGATAAGGATTCTTATAAATCCAAAATCATGTGCTATAATTGCAGGAAACTTGGTCATTTCATCAGAGACTACCCATATCCTAAAGCTGAGAAGTATACTGAAGAAGAAAAGAGAATCAGAAAAGAAAGAAAGCATCAGAAAGGAAAGGTGCTGGTAGCAGAAGCAGAAAAGCTAGCTGCTGTCTACTCATCTGATTCAGATTCAGACACTTCTGATGAAGAGAGCCCTGCTCTTCTCTGCCTGATGGCTAAGGAATCTGATGACTCTGAGGATAGTGAGGTAACTCCTCTTGATAATGAATTATTTAATTCATTTGAACAAATGATGCTTAACAATACTACTATTGCTGAAGCATATAAAAAGCTTAAGGAAGAGATGATATTGCTAAAAGAGCAAAATAGTTCACTGAAACTCTAGCTGAAAAGCCAAGAGAATCAGCTGAATATAAACAGCTTGAGCAAGAAAATGAATCTCTGAAAGCGGAATGTGAAGTCTATAAGGGTAAAATCATTGAGCTTGAGAAAGTCATTGAGTCTCATGAGAAGTCATCTGTTGCATCCACTCATATGTCTAGTAAACAGAAGACACATTTAGATCAAGATAAGCAAGAATTGAATCATACTGAGAAATTTATATATGCTGACAATAGTAAGGTCATTCTGTATGTTCAAACTGCTAGACCTGCTTCACCTGAGAAAGTATTAAAGGAGACGAAAACTCCTAAGGCTAAAAAGAGCAAAGAGCCTAGTGTAGGAAAACAGACTAGTAAGCATAAACAGAAGAGTCCTAGGAAGTTCTCTGATAAGGCTAAAACTAATCAGACTAGTGATAAAACTAAGTCATCTGTTAATGAGCTAGCAACTAGTAAGACAAAGAAGCATAAAATCAAGAAAAATCAAAATGCTTGGTATGGAAATGAGTCTTATTACGTGCAACCTGCTGCATATCATCCTATGTATCATGCACCTCAATTTCCAACTTACAATGCACCATATCCTGCTCATCCAATGCATGCATATCCTCCTTATCATGCATCTTACTCTGCATTTGAATATTATCCTTATCATGCTGATCATCAACAATATGACAAATCTGATGAACGTGGTAAAGGCAAAGCTGTTCATACTCCTGTTGAAACTCAAAAGCCTAAGAAGCCTAAGACCTCATCATCTTGGGTTGTCAAAGGTGGAACTAATCCTTCAGGACCCTCTCAATTAGGGTACCTAAAATAATTTTATTTTGTTTTGTAGGTTAGGATTAGGAGTAGGAGTAAAATAGAGAAGATTTGGTACTTGGACAGTGGCTGTTCAAGACACATGTGTGGAAGCATACATGAACTGACTGATGCTGTTGCTGTGGATGGTCCAAAAGTTACTTTTGGAGACAGTAAAGAAGGCAAGATTGTAGCTAAAGGAAGCTTAATCAAGGGAAACATAGAGATATCTGACGTCTCATATGTTAAAGGCCTAAAGTACAACCTGCTGAGCATAAGTCAATTTTGTGACAAAGGATATTCAGTCATCTTCTCAACAGATAAGTGCTATGTTGAACAGATTGGTACAAAGAAGGTAATTTTATCTGGAAGACGACAAGGGAATGTCTACACAGTGGACTGGAATTTTGCTGATAAGAATTCAAGTATTTGTTTGGTGGCATCAACACCAAGTGAAGTTAGTTGGCTGTGGCACAAAAGAATGAATCATGTGAATTTCAAGACCATCAACAGACTTATCAAGAATAATCTGGTAGAAGGAATTCCAAAGACAGTCATGAGCAAAGATAAGCTTTGTGACGCCTGTCAGAAGGGTAAACAAATCAAGTCATCATTCAAAAGCAAGAAGCATCAATCTTCTGGAAGAATATTGGAGCTGCTACACATGGACTTATTTGGACCCATTGATCCAGTCAGCAATGGTGGAAAGAAATACTGCCTAGCTGTTGTGGATGACTATTCAAGATATACTTCGGTGATATTCATGAAAAAGAAAAGTGAAACCAAGGAACATCTTACTAATCTGATGGAACTGATCCAGAATGAGAAAAGCATAAAGATATTGAAGATCAGATCAGATAGAGGGACAGAGTTTACAAACTCTACTGTTGAAGAGTATTGTAATATCAAAGGAATACATCATGAGTATTCAGCTGCTAGAACCCCTCAACAGAATGGTGTTGCTGAAAGGAGAAACAGAACACTGAAGGAAGCTGTCAGAACCATGATAGCTGAAGCTAAGCTGCCGCAAAGATTTTGGGCAGAAGCAACAAACACAACATGTTTTACCCAAAACAGATGCATGATCAACAAGCACCAAAACAAGACTCCATATGAAGTTTGGAACAACAGGAAGCCAAACATTCATTATTTTAAGATATTTGTTGTAAATGCTATGTTTTAAATAATGGTAAAAATCACCTTACTGCATTTGCAGAAAAGGCTGATGAAGCTGTTTTTGTAGGATACTCTACTGTTAGTAAAGCTTATAGAGTTTTTAACAAAAAAACATTACTAATAGAAGAATCCATTCATTTAGTATTTGATGAACCAAGTCAATCTTCTGAAAAGATCAAAGTATTAATCAAGATCTGTCTACTGATTTACAGAAGTTGAATGTTGGAAAGAATGAAGAATATGTTACCATCATACTACCTGATCTTAACCCAGCTGATAACTCAAGTGCTGTTCAAAATCACAGTGCTGATTGTCTAACAGACGAGTTGCAAACAGCTGATAGACCAGATACTGTTCAACAGACAACAAATGTTCAACAAACTACTACTGGAACTCCAACAGTAGTGTTGCAAGATCAAAACAAAGGACAACATTATGATTTGCAACCTGATATCAGATGGCTCAAGAATCATCCACCAGAATTGGTGATTGGTGATCCTTTGGATAAAGTGAAGACAAGGAGAGCTGCTGCAAGTGATGCAATGTTTGTCAGCTTCCTATCTCAAATTGAGCCCAAGCAGATTGAAGAAGCTCTTAGTGATTCCAACTGGATTGAAGCTATGCAAGAAGAGCTAAATCAATTTGAAAGGAATGAAGTCTGGTATTTAGTTCCTAGACCAAGTCATCAAAGAGTCATTGGCACTAAATGGGTATTCAGGAATAAGATGAATGAAGATGGTGAAGTCACCAGAAACAAAGCAAGATTAGTGGCCAAGGGTTACTGCCAAGAAGAAGGCATTGACTTTGATGAAACATTTGCACCAGTAGCAAGATTAGAGGCTATCAGACTCTTTCTTGCATATGCTGCTCACAAGAATTTCACCGTCTATCAAATGGATGTGAAATCAGCTTTTCTCAATGGAGAATTGCAAGAAGAAGTTTACGTTGAACAACCACCTGGTTTTGAAGTCTATCAAGAAGAAGACAAGGTGTATCGTCTGAAGAAAGTCCTCTATGGACTGAAATAGGCTCCAAGAGCATGGTATGATACCTTATCTGATTTTCTTTTAATTAAAGGATTTCGCAAAGGTAAAGTTGACAAGACCTTGTTCACTATTGAATGGGAAGAACATATTTTGCTTGTGCAAATTTATGTGGACGATATTATTTTTGGTTCAAATAACCAACAGATGTGTGACAATTTCTCAAAGCTGATCCAGAACAAATTTGAAATGAGCATGATGGGAGAACTTAATTATTTTCTTGGTTTGCAAGTAAGACAGTTGCCTGATGGAATTTTCATCAGCCAAGCAAAATACACAAAAGATCTGTTCAAGAAGTTTGGTATGGAAACTAGCTCTACTGCTACTATTCCAATGTCTACAAGTCTTCGCTTGGATAAAGATGAAGATGGCAAATCAGTGGACATAACCAAATACAGAGGCATTATTGGGTCACTGTTGTATCTAACAGCTAACAGACCTGATATTATGTACTCAGTAGGGGTCTGTGCAAGATTCCAATCAAATCCCAAGGAATCTCATCTCTTAGCTGCCAAGAGAATACTGAAATATATTAAGGGCACTCAAGATTTGGGATTGTGGTATCCTAGAGAGTCTGGATTTGAGCTTATTGGATATTCAGATTCTGACCTTGCTGGCTGCAAGATTGATAGAAAAAGCACAACAGGTGCCTGTCAATTCTTAGGTAGTCGTCTGATCTCATGGATGAATAAGAAACAGACTTCAGTATCCATATCTACTGCTGAAGCTGAATACATAGCTGCTGGAGCTTGCTGTGCACAAATCTTATGGTTGAAGCATCAACTAGAAGACTACAATATCAAAATCAGTGGAATACCAATATACTGTGACAATACAAGTGCAATCAGCCTTACTCAGAATACTACAAGTCATTCAAGGACTAAGCATATTGAGATCAAGCATCACTTTATTAGAGATCATGTGGAGAAAGGAAATGTCATAATAGAATATGTGTTTACTGAAAATCAAATTGCTGACATCTTCACAAAACCTCTAAGTGAGACAAGGTTTTCTACTCCAAGAGCTGAACTAGGTTTATTAAAATTGGATGCATAAGCTGAGGGGGAACTCAACAGAAGACTGAAGTTCAACAGCTTACTCATCTTATTTATCTTCAAGGATTAACTCTCAACAGACTAGTTAACTTATGAATTCTTAAAGTCAGGGGGAACGTGTAAGACTAGCGGTACTTCTGATTAAAAGATGAAATTTGTTAATGACAGTTAGTTGAAGTTATGTTTTCAACAGAAGATTAAAGTCTTGAAGAATGAAAATTTATTATCTAGCTGGATTGACAAACAGCTGAGGAAGGTTATCAGCTATTGGCTTTCTCTGATAACAACTGTGTCATCAGGACATTAGTCCATCAGATAAGTATTTATTTTACTCATCTGATCGCTTGTGTAAAAGCTTACTGTTTAAAACGTTTTATTTCAAAACACGCTTTTACAAGTGACAGAAGGGCGGTACAAATTCCCGCTCCTCATTTAATGCGATTTAAATTTGAAAGGTCGTAACTGACGCCGCACAATCAGCTCTGACAAGAAACGGATCTAACGGTTAGTTGGTATCACGGAAACCAAGATACCCTAACTCTATAAATCTCAATCTGATCAGTCGTGTAGTTCTTTACGCACCCTAAATATTCAAAGCACACTTGAGAGAAAAATACTTGCAATTTTCTGCAAAATTCTTCCTGTTTCTCTAATTTTTAACAGATTACGATGGCCGCTGAAGGTATTTTCTTAGTGTATGAGTCGTACTATCAATCTGGAACGAATCTGATGAAAGAATTGCTGGAAAAATTCAAGACGGCCTCTCTGGTAAACTTCATGGAGTACAATGAAGGCATAATCTGGACTGACAAGGTTATGGAGTACTACAGGACTGCAACTGTCGACTACAACTCCATGGAAATCAAGGCTTCAGTCGGAGACAAATATGTGGTCATTACACCCACTGTTCTTCACGAGACGTTTGGTCTTCCTAACAGAGGACGACATGACGTCACTGTGCTGACTGAGGAGAAGCACCAACAATTCTGGGCGATCTGCGCCAAAGAGGGAGAGATGTTGTCTGGCAACATCAAAAAGAGACAACTGAAGGATGAATATCAGCGGATGGCTGATATGTTCTCGAAGCTGATAGAAAATTGTACCTTTTCTCTGGATGCTGTTACCATGAAAAGGTTCAGCATCATGGCTGCCTTCTACTATGGATTGGAAGTCAACTGGTCCATTATAGTTTGGTACATCTTCGCTGATTTTCTTGAGGTGAAGAAAGGAAAAGGCCCTCACACCAACCACAGAATCACACTCAGTTATCTGCTGTCAAAACTGGGCTGTGTTATGACGAATGGAAAGGAGATCCACAAGTCAAATGAAATGTCCAAGTACTTGCCTGTTATGAAGAGAAAGGCTGGTGAGCCTGAAGAAGATGAAGATGAGGAACCAAAGGAGGTTCCTGCCAAGAGGCAAAGGAGGCTAGTCAAAACAGCTGACTTAGCTGTTGAGACTAAGAAGAAGAAGGTTGCTGATCAACCAAAGGAGAAGGTTGCTAAGAAAGTTAAGACTGTGGCTGACGTTGCTGTTGATCAAATCATAAGTCAGACCACTGCTGATGTAAGGGGAATGTCTCCTGCATCACCTTCCAGGACTCCTTCTGCTGAAATACCTGCTGAGAATGTCTCTCACAGGACAAGGAGCCAACAAAGGGATACTGCTGCTTCAAGACCCATTGAGGGTTTGTCAAAGAAGTCAGCAAGAAAGCAGATGACATTCATTGAAGAACCTACTGAGCTGGAAAATTTAGTAAGACAAAGCCCTGTATCTGCTGAAAGACCCGTTGAAGCTGTTGGGGCTTCTGTTGCTGATAAAGCTGATGCACAACAGTTGACTCAAGCTGCACCAACAGTTGAGGCTACCCAACCTCGTGATGATCCAGATGTTATGATCATCAATCCTATTGTTGCTGCACCAATCTCATCTGCTGGTCCAGCCCCTGCCCCAGCTGATAAAGGAAAGAGGAAGATTGTACTCAAAAGAAAGAAAGTTTCCAAAGCTGACAAGAAGAAAAGGGAAGAAGCTGAACAGAGGAAACAAGATGAGTTGGAGGAAAAGAAGGCACTTGAACTAAGCAAAGTTCAAGAAGCAAAGGATGAGGAACGAAGAAAAATGTCTGAGGCAGAAAGGAAAGCTGCTGAGGCTGCTGAATTGGCTATTGCCATTGAGCTCAGCAAGATTGATGCCTATGGACCTGTCCATGGCGGAGGCATTAAAATAAATGAGGCTGCTGATGATGAAGACAAACCAAAGAAGCCTAAAATGCCTGCTGGGGAAGTTAAGTCTAAAGACAAGTATGAAGTAAGAAAAGCCTTCAACATAGTATATTCTGATAAGGAACTCTTCAAGAAATTTGAGAAGTCCTTAGCTTACTATGATCAGAAGCTAATGTTAAAGACGCTGTTCAATCAAGAAAAGCCAAGATACATCAGATGGAGAGACAACAGGCTGAACAAGTCTATAACAGAACTTCAAAACTCAAAGGAGTTAGCTGATGAAGAAAATTGGGTTCTTAATTGGCTAAGAACAGACTCCATTCAAAAGGCCCTAGATCCCAGCTATGTCAGAGATGCCATGCATCTTTATGCAAAAGAATTTGCACTGGAGGAGGCCAAGAAAATTGAAAACTCCCTGCCAGTCAAGAGAAGAAATACTGATAATGCTGAAGAGAGAGCAGTAAATATTGCTGTTATGACCGCCTTGAAGAGATGGGCAGAAAGGTCAAGATATCAGCAGGGACACTCAAGTGAGTTGCCTCAGCAGCCAAGTATTCAGCAAATAATTTTTGGCAAGGAAGTGAAGGAGTACAGTGAAGTGCCCAAGGGGAATAATGCCTTTGTAAACCCCTGGATCATTGTTAGGCAAATACGACAAACAACCTGCTTCAATGATGATGGCACAATCACTAATCTATTCTATGACGACGTCACTGATGAACACAAGAAATCTGATAAGACCTTAGCCATTGAGTGGAATGCTAAGGCTTCTGAAGATCATCAGGAGACTGATATGGAAGATGTCCCTGTCCACCAGGAGACTGAAGAAAAGGAAGCTGCTGCTTCTGCTTCATCAAGTGATGAACACTCATCACTGATGGAAGCTTTCCAGATGCTTATGGAGAATTCAGTAAAGGAACTGGAAGAGAAGCATAGCCTGCAGCTGATGAAGTTGAAAGAGGAGCTGAAGAATGAACTTAAAGCAGAGTTGGCAGAGTCCAACAAACTTCAGCTGGAAACTATGCAACAGTCAACAGAAAAGATCATCAAATCTGAAATTGATAGTTTCCCTATTCCTCAAGACAACTCCTTGCAGTTAGTGCACAGCCTCAATGATATGAACATAAATGTTGAGGATGTGAAGGCTGATATAAATCACCTTCATACTGCTTTACAAAGAGCTGAGCACAAGATAGCTGACTTAACTGCAACCCGTCATCAAATTCAGTGAAGAAGAGAAGGAAGTCAATCTTGGGATGTTGCAAGAAGTCTCAAACGCTGAAAAGGAGCTGCACAATGAACTTGCAACAATGCAACTGAATATTGACTACTTCAATGACCAGACTGACGACATCAGCACCACTCTTCATCACTTAACAGCAAGTCATGACGTAGTGAATCAGAATCTGAAGACTTTATGTGCTGCAATGAAAGTTCCAACTGTTGCACTCAACCCTACTGCTAAACTTGAAGAAGTCATCAAGTCTGATGATGACAAAAAGGGGGAAGATAAAGGGAAAGAAGCAATCAAGGAAACTTCTGCTGCTGTTGAAGCCAACAAGACTGATGAAGCTACTGCAATGACCAAGACTGCTGAAGAACTTGGAAAGGTACAAGGCGAAGAAAAGTCTGAAGAAGAGACTAAGGAAAAGGCCAAAACTGATGAAGTAATGGCTGAATCCAAGGACTCTGCTGCTGATCAAACAGAGCCGTTGACCAAGTACAAGAATACTGAATCAGCCAGGAAGGCAATGGAGCTTTTGAAGGAGCAGCAACTTAAAGAAAAAATGGATGCTGCCAAAGCTAACATTCTCCTGGAGGAGGAAGCTGATGAAGACGAAGATGGAGAAGAAGATGATGAAGAATCATCTTATGAGTATGAAGAAGTGCTTGAAGGATCTGATGAAGAAGCTCATAGTTAGAATTTGTAAAATCTTGTAATCAATTTACTTTATCTATTCTTCAGACATCTCATCTGATGAACTTGTACTTGTAATACTTTTCAATATCAATAAAAAGACAAGTTCAATCCAATACATCTTTTCTATCTCAGAAAGTTTTGAGGATCACAATCTTTAGCTTAAGTTTTAACAGGTACTTGGCTGAAGTTTTGTCATCATCAAAAAGGGGGAAATTGTTGGATAAGGATGAAGATGAAGGCACTGAAGACAAAATTATAAGGGAGGTTTTGATGCATTCCAAAACATCAAAATCCGCTAAGTATGGAGTAACTTAGCTGATGATCCCTTTGGAAGGAATTTTGACTAAGTATAGAAGACATCAGAAGAGTCAAAATTTCAAGGTCCAAGACTTCTGATCTGCTGAAGGAAAGTTATCAGACTGATGAAGATCAGTCGACTATAATCATATTTGTTCAAGTTTGAGATCAGCTTTGTTCGCCATCAGACTTGCACTTCCGTCAGCCAAGTGGAAAGGATCATAAAGTCTTCCCAACGGTAATAAATGCCCCTGGAAGTAATAAATGATGAAGTACAAGGATATTAAAGACAAATGATTGAAGAAATGCTTCGCATCAGCTGGGTGCATTTAATGCTGCCTGCAGAATAGTACTGTTGACAGTACGGACAGACTGCAAAAGAGCCGTTCGCGGAAATTAAGGACCAGTACTCGAGGAATTTGAATCTTGTCTCTCTTCAACGGACATTTTTCAAACCTCAAGTATAAATAGCTGAAAGAGACGAAGAGATAGCAGCACAACACAATCTCTGAGAAATTTTCGAAGCAGAAATCTTTAAGTCTCAAGAACAGCTTAGTCATTTGTTGACGAAAAGCGAAGTTAAAGAACAAAGCTAAACACATCTTCTGAGTGAATTTGTAAATCTGAGTGTTGTGAGAAGTAGATATCCATCTTAGTGAGTGATATTACTTCAGAGAGTAGGATTCTTTGTGATTTCTTACTGCGCACTTACGGCCTGTTCATTTGTTGTTAGGCGTAAGTAGAGTGTACTGGTTACTTTGTGTTTCTAGTATAACCCAAGATCTTTGTGACTTGGAAGAGTGGATTAAAGGATATTTACATCCATATAACCACTATAAAAATTACTGGTGTTTTTACTTGCATATTTCAAGTTTGCATAAAACACTTTACTTAACTGTTTGAAAAAGAATTAAAAGGAGTTTATAAAACTGGGGAAACATCTTTCAAACTGCTGAGAATACTTGTGAAAAACACTTTGAAAATCCGCTGCAAGTACTCTAAGTATTAAAACTGATTTTGACAAAATCAGCTAAGTAACTATCAGTTGAGTGGTCTACGAAGTTGTTCAAAGATTGGTTCGCGATCAGCCGAGGAACCTACTGTTGATAACAGCTTAGTCTGTTTAAGTTAACAAAAAGGTTTCAAAGTTAAAAATTGTAAAAAGTTTAGAGGTCTATTCACCCCCCCCCCCTCTAGACCTCATCTGACCACTTGGGACCAACACTTCCCCAAAAAAAAACTTATACAAAAAAAGAATGTGAAAACATATTTCCACACACCATTCACGTTTTAGATTCGGATTAGTCTGAAAATAAAGTACAGGATCAAGGTACTTAACATACTTAACGCAGTTCCCACTTATCATAGTAATTATCAAAGTAATTCCACTTACTTGACAAAACTATGCTCTCAAATTGAAATGGCAAATTATTTAATCTTCATCCTCGCTCTCGCTTGTGGTATGACCATTGCCCATTGCGGTAGCTTGGAGATATATTGTTGACGGAGGGATAACCTCCTGAACAACGCGAAAGATTTTGACGTCTAAGATGATGGCGTCATGCTTTTGACTAATAAGATCAAATAGACAAACGTCAGATTCTTCTAAGAAATTTGCAAGTACAAACTTTTTCCAACTACCTGAAAGCCCACCCCCAAGGCCTCTATAATGTTATTTAGATATCCATTTATTTTCATCAACACGGAGTTCGACGGCTAGACTTTTGTCAATATGATGTTTCTTTAACCACTCCAAAGGGATTGACTGCATTATACACAAAGATAATTACTCTTTTAGTTCCAAAATCAAAGCATTCAGTACACAAGAAATGAGACTTAGATGCATAGAAATTATACCAAAAAGAGAAGTGTATTGGCATTTTGAGGAATAATGACATTTTTAACATGCCCCTTGTAATAGTGGCTAAATGTTAAATGTTCACATTCTCACTTTTAAGTAGCAATATATATGCCAATAATTCATTAATGTTTGAATAAATTTTAGAATACTGGTTATAATATAATTTCATGATATTTGTAGTGATTTAAAAGGCTTGGAAAAATAAGTCATGACATGTTACTAACCATGTAGAAACTCTTGTAGACATGTGATGCGCGCATGACTACTATGAAACTGTCCTCTAGTGCCGCTGCAACTGCCAACATTTTTGCCTTTTCTTTTTCCTCTAAACTTAACATGACCTTATTTTGTAACACATTTTGCCATACTATTTGCTTTTCATCGTCGGCATGATCTTATTTTGTAACACATTTTTTCCATATTGTTTGAATTAGCTATTGTCCACATTTATGTCTTTTGCTATATATTTCTTTTTTATTTTTCTTTTTTCGTAATTCTTCCATTCTATTTGTCTTGCTCCTTTCACTTTTGAGACATTATTTTAGATAATAGTTGAAAAATGTGATAAGTTTCGGATAGTTTTACAATTATTGCACATTGATGGGTGTTAATTTTTCATTGTCAGTGTGACCTTATTTTGTAACACATTTCACCATACTGTGGATAAGCTGTTGTGGGCCTTTATGTCCTTTGCTATGTTTTTTTTCTTCCTATTTTTATAATTTTGAACTTTCGTCGTTTCATTTATCTTAATCCATTCATCTTTGACAAATAATCTTGGATAATAGTTAAAAAATGAAAGATTTAGACAATTATATTGTTGTTGCACATCACTGGGCATTTACTTTTCTTCGTCAAAATGGTATTATTTTGTACACAAACTGACCCTCTGTTTGGATTCGTTGTGGTTGGGGTGAAATGAGGTTGCTACAGAGAGTACTTACTTTTCATGATCGTCAGCATGGCCTTATATAGTAACATGTTTCGTCATTTTATTTGGATTAGCTGTTTTGGGAATTTAAATCTTTTGCTATATATTTCTATTTTACTACTTTTCCGTTCTATTTATCTTGCTCTAATAACTTTGACATAAAATTTTAAATAATAGTAAAAAAAATGAAAGTGTTCGATACTTTTACTCTTATTGCACATAATTGGGTATTTACTTTTCATTGTCAATGTGACATTATTTTGTAACACGTTTGACCATAGTATTGTTTGGATTAGTTGTTGTCATTTATGTCTTTTTCTATATATATATTTTTCCTATTTTTATAATTTTGAACTTTCGTCTTTTCATTTATCCTGCTTCCTTCACTTTTGATAAATAATCTTGATAGTAAAAAAAAAGTGAAATACTACTTTTGCTTATCACTGAGCATTTACTTTCATCGTCAGCATAGTATTATTTTGTAATACGTTTTGCCATTATATTTGGATTAGCTATTTTGAGCATTTAAATGTTTTGCTATATATTTATTTTTTAATTTTCCCTATTGCATTTTGAGTGATGAAGAGACGCTGGATAAATTATAGAATAAGAAGAAGAAAAAATGTGCTCAAGCAAAATGAGAAGACAAAATTTCAATATATTATGGTCAGGAAATAAAAAAGTTGATGTGATCATTTCGTTCAAATCGTAGCTTTAGAATAAATATTGACGTGGACATGTCAATTTAGGCTGAAAATACTCAATAATTGTAATTTGTTTTAATTTTCAATTATTTATCTAAGTTTTGATAATACTATCTACTCTCTTTGTCCCAAATTACTTGTCGATTTAGAGAAAAAAAATTGTCCCAAATTAGTTGTCACTTTAGGATTTCAATACACTATTAACTACATATTTTAGGTATGTAAAAGTAAGAGAGAGATTATAAAACTTGAATAACGTGTAAATAGCTAATGGTGAGATAAATAAAGAAAAAATGTATTTTAGGTATATAACTTATTTTTTTCCTAAAACTAAGGCAATTTAGTAGGTACCTTAATATGTGTGAAAACATGCATGTAAAATTACAATTAATTAGGGACAGAAGGAGTATAATCTCAATTTCAAATCTTCGATAATAACATTATAATTAAAGTTATTCGTCGAACATTTATCTATTATATTGTGACAATAGAATGATGAAAAATTAATGGACAAGAAACTTATGGAAAAAAAACTTATATCACGAATAAACTTTTCGAAAATGATTTAACTTCTAAATGAATATTAAAAAGGATTTTGAAATTTTCAATAGCATCGTACAAATGATTAATTCATATATAACTCAAACAATAACATTCTTATCATATTTAAGATTACATTTATTAAATTACTGAAAATTATCATATATGAAATTACTTCGTCACGTGTTGTAGTATTTTTATAATCATATTTTCATTTATTAAATTACTAAATTATCATATATTATATTAGTTGTCAAGGGGCTCAGCAACGTGCGACGCACGTGCACGTGCCCCTTTCTTGTTTATACAAATAAACGAAATAAAAATAAACATGACCTAAGTTATCAATTATGTATATGTATGACATCATCTTTTGTTTAGTTTAGTTACCTTTGTAGTCGTATAAGTCGTTTTCCTTTTCTTTTCTTTGCTTTTGCGTTGAAGCAAAAAAAAAAAAAAAAAAAAAAAAAAAAAAAAAAACTTATACAAAAAAAGAATGTGAAAACATATTTCCGCACACCATTCACGTTTTAGGTTCGGATTAATCTGAAAAGAAAGTACAGTATCAAGGTACTTGACATACTTAACGGAGTTCCCACTTATCATAATAATTATCAAAGTAATTCCACTTACTTGACAAAACTATACTCCCAAATTGAAATGGCAAATTCATTCATCTTCATCATCGCTCTTGCTTGTGGTATGACCATCGCCCCTTAAGGTATGTTGGAGATATATGGTTGATGGTGGGATAACCTCCTAAACAACGCGAAAGATTTTGACGTCTAAGATGATGGCATCATGCTTTTGACTAATAAGATCAAATAGACAAACGTCATATTCTTCTAAGAAATTTGCAAGTACAAACTTCTTCCAACCACCTGAAAGCCCACCCCCAAGGCCTCTATTATGGTATTTTGCTACCCATTTATTTTCATCAACACGGAGTTCGACGGCTAGACTTTTGTCAAGATGATGTTTCTTTAACCACTCCAAAGGGATTGACTACATTATACACAAAGATAATTACTCGTTTAGTTCCAAAATCAAAGCACTCAATGCACAAGAAATGAGACTTAGATGCATTAGAAATTATACCAAAAAGATAATTGTATTGCCATTTTCAGGAATATTGACATTTTTTACATGCCCCTTGTAATAGTGGCTAAATGTTAAATGTTCACATTCTCACTTTTAAGTAGCTATATATATGCCATTAATTCATTAATATTTTAATAAATTTTAGAATAATGGTTATAATATAATTTCATGATATTTTTAGTGGTTTAAAAGGCTAGGAAAAATCAGTCGTGACATGTTACCAACCATGTAGAAACCCTTGTAGACATGTGATGCGCGCATGACTACTATGAAACTGTCCTCCAGTGCCGCCGCAACTGCCAACATTTTTGCCTTTTCTTTCTCCTCTAAACTTACCGCCTTCTACGAGATACCAGTTCCATACGAGACGAACCATGTCTATTTCCTACATAAAAATGAATCCAATAAAATTTAAAACTAAATCTAGAACAAAAATTAAAATTAAAATTTTAGACACACTTACTTATGGATCTTCTGCGACCCCTAGAAGTAGCTTGAGTAGGATGTCTCTAGAAAAGGAGTTGACCTAGATAGTGGGCTCTATTTTTGGCCTAGATAGTGGGCTCTATTTTTGACCTAGATAGTGTTTTCGCGTTTTAATTTAAAGGTTTATGTAATGGAGTTTTGAATTTATCCGATAAATTGTTTACGATATTTAAATTAATTCAAGTTTTAAGTTATATGTTATCCGCTGCTAGTCTAGTTTAAATTACATGTTTAGTTAATTGGTTTGTTCTGGCTACCCGTGTTGGTCCCAAGTGGTCAGAAGAGGTTTAGAGGGGGGGTGAATAAACCTCTTTAAAAATTTTCTTCAAATTTAACTTTAAAACTTTTACTCTAACTGAACAGACTAAGCTGATCAGATTAGTTAGTTACAATTCTGTTCGCGAACAAATCTTTGAACAGCCTTGTTGACCACTCGTTTGATTGTTACTTAGCTGATTTTGCTAAAATCAGTTTTAATACTTAGAGTACTTGTAGCGGATTTTCAAAGTGTTTTTCACAAGTAAACTTAGCAGTTTGAAAAATGTTTCCCCAGATTTGTAAAATCTCCTTTTTAGATCATTTTTCAAACAGTTAACTTAATGTGTTTTATGCAGCTGAAAATATGCAAGTAAAATGCAAATAAAAACACAAGCAATTTTTATAGTGGTTATATGGATTTAAATATCCTTTAGTCCACTCTTCCAAGTCACAAAGATCTTGGGTTATACTAAAAACACACAGTAATTAGTATACTCTGCTTACGCCTTACAACAAATGAACAGGCCGTAAGTTCGCAGTAAGAAATCACAAAGAGATCCTACTTCTCTGAAGTAATATCACTCACTAAGACGGATATTTACTTCTCACAACACTCAATGTTTACAAATTCACTCAGAAGATGTATTTGGCTTGATTCTTCAACTCTGCTTTCGTCAACAAATGACTCAGCTGATGAGTGAGCTGTTCTTGAGACTTAAAGAATTCTGCTTCGGAAATTTTCTCAGAAAGTGTGTTGTTTATTTCTTCTTCGTCTCTTCCAGCTATTTATACTTGAGGTTTGAAAAGTGTCCGTTGAAGAAAGACAAGATTCAAATTCCTCGAGTACTGGTCCTTAAAATCCGCAAACGGCTCTTTTGCAGTCTGTCCGTACTGTGAATAGTACTATTCTGCAGGCAGCATTAAATGCACCCAGCTGATGTGAAGCAATTCTTCAATCATTTGTCTTTAATAACCTTGTACTTCAGCATTTATTACTCCAAGGGGCATTTATTACCATTGGGAAGACTTAATGATCTTCTTCACTTGGCTGATAAAAGTACGCGTCTGATGGCGAACAAAGCTGATCTCAAACTTGAACAAATCTGATTTGAGTCGGCTGATCTTCACCAGTCTGATAACTTTTCTTCAGCAGATCAGAAGTCTTGGACCTTGAAACTTTGACTCTTCTGATGTCTTCTTTACTTAGTCACAATTCCTTGATAAGTTTATCAGCTAAGTTACTACATACTTAGCCAAATATGAAGTTTTGGAATGCATCAAAACCTCCCTTATCAAACTTCCTTTAGTGCCTTCATCTTCATCCTTATCCAACAACCCGATTCCAGTCGAGGGCCGTCTTTGGCCCGATGACGTGGCTGGGAAAAAACGGGCGTCACATTGTATATGCCCAGATATATTCAGATATGAAATCTCAGGTATATATAATCTGCAAATAATTAGTAATCATTTAATGTGTAAGTTCAATGGAAGGGAAGATGGCAATGGTCCTTTATATAATATTTAGGACATTGATGATTAATACATAAAATAACAAATTGTTTATAGAAAATAATGTTTATCCGGAAGATTTGATCTTATAGTAAATGAAGTTTCTTGAATAAATAATTAAATATATTAAATGCATACGAAAACAAAAATTTTGTATCAATCACATGTTCTCTTGACAAAATACTAATCATAAGTGTCAAGTAGCTTGTTATCATAGAAATGAATAGCCAATAAAACGTGTCCTTTTCTCATTCAAAAATATAATTGTAGAAATAATAAAATTGCACAAAACAACTATTGATTTTTGTTACTAATTTTAAATGTATTCTATTATATATATATATATATATATATATATATATATATATATATATATATATATATATATATAAAGTTTTATTTGTCGGGCCAGGCCTAATGAAGTTTAATATATAGAGAAATTCATTGATTAATATTCTTAAAAAAATTAATGTTATATTAGTATTAGGTCGTAATTTACTATTTATTTTTTACATACGATGATGTTTAATGGTAATAATTAGTATTTGCTTCTAATTTGTTTTTATTGATTTACATTTTGTTGAAGAAAAAACAAAAATCAAAATTTTTATGCAGTTGTTAATTATTATTACATGTTTGTATTATACTTCATATTTTTTAAGTTATGAAGTTATATATTTTTTTGCTATAGTATAAAGTGGACAACTTTAACATCACATCTACTATTTAACAAGAATAGAAAATACATTATTTTCAAACATCATACAATTTATGGCTGTAATTCTGGATCTTTCTCATCTCATTGTTCTGAGTTTTTCAGTTTAATTTTATCTAGATATTATGTTAGTATATAATATTTAATTTGTTTCACTTTAAAGGAAATGGGAAGAATGAATGTATTGGTCTAATCTCCGAACAATTCAGTTCTGTCAAATACTTACCGGAAGATTTCATCAGTAGCTGGTGAGTATATCACAATTTTCTTGCTTGTTTCGTTTCTTCTCTCGAATTGCATGTGTGATATACATCTGAGATTAAATTCTTGTAGAAATTAAATTGGATGAGTATACTAAGTTAAATTGACATGCGTGCCACTTTATGTGTATTTTTAAGTCTCTATTCGCTTCATGATTTCATGAATTAATGATTGTTTATTTTTGTCAATTTATTGAATTTGGGAGGAATTATTTTTAGGCTCTGTTTGTTTGGATTTTAGTAAATAGTTTTCAAACAAGGAAATTTTTGTGATTACCGTCTAGGTAGCCAACATTTCACATTAATTGTGCACGTGACCACGTAAGGCACAATTAGTGCAAAATGGTGGCTACCCAGACGGTAATCAAAAAAATTTCCTTTAAGTCTCAAACAATTGCACAAAAATTATTGATCCCTCAAAAACTCATCGGATCTCTGAAAATTCTCTCAGATAAACTAAACAAACGGGGCCCTTATACAATTATAGTACTTGAGGGATTCTCTTCTAGTGCGTGTTGTATGTGCATTTGTTTTTTGTAATAAGTCCACTAGCTAGGCACTTATCAAAAAGTACAAAAATAAAATAGAGCCCACTATCTAGGCCAAAAAATGACGAGTTCTTGGTGATTATGTGCAGTTGCTAGAAACAAGGGGAAAAGACAGAGGAATTATGTAGTGATATCGACCATTTTAACATTTCAACTTAAGACATTACAAAATTGTGTAATTTTAGAATAGGATTGTGGATGTGTAAAGATTTTGAATATAGATTCAAATGTAATTTTTTGATAAATATGATGCAGGCTATCCCGACAAAGTTTATCAACAATCTAAGAGACAAGTTGAAAGAAACAATAGCTTTGAGAGGTCCAAGTGGGAATATTTGGGATGTTGGGCTACTGGCAAATGAGGATACCTTGTTTAAACAAGGTTGGACAAAATTTGTTGAAGGTCATTCCCTTGAAGAAAAGGATATTTTAATCTTCAAATACAACGGGAATTCAAGATTTGATGTTTTGATCTTTGACCATGAAAACTTATGTGAGAGAGAAGGTTCATATTTCGTCAATAAATCTTCGCATACCGAGAGTGATTGTGGTAGTAAAGGAAAGAGGAGCATTGAAAAAAGTTCTGAAGAAACGAACGAGTCTTCAGATGATGTTATTGAATATGATCAGGCGAAAAAACGAAGGTGCGTTGCTACAAGGTCAACACCTTCTAGAAGACAGCCTACTCAAGCTACTACTAGGGGTCGCAGAAGATCCATAAGTAAGTGTGTCTAAAATTTTAATTTTAATTTTTGTTCTAGATTTAGTTTTAAATTTTATTGGATTCATTTTTATGTAGGAAATAGACATGGTTCGTCTCGTATGGAACTGGTATCTCGTAGAAGGGCGGTAAGTTTAGAGGAGAAAGAAAAGGCAAAAATGTTGGTAGTTGCGGCGGCACTGGAGGACAGTTTCATAGTAGTCATGCGCGCATCACATGTCTACAAGGGTTTCTACATGGTTGGTAACATGTCACGACTGATTTTTCCTAGCCTTTTAAATCACTACAAATTTAATGAAATTATATTATAACCATTATTCTAAAATTTATTCAAATATTAATGAATTAATGCCATATATATTGCTACTTAAAAGTGAGAATGTGAACATTTAACATTTAGCCACTATTACAAGGGGCATGTAAAAAATGTCAATATTCCTGAAAATGGCAATACAATTATCTTTTTGGTATAAAATCTAATGCATCTAAGTCTCATTTCTTGTGCATTGAGTGCTTTGATTTTGGAACTAAACGAGTAATTATCTTTGTGTATAATGTAGTCAATCCCTTTGGAGTGGTTAAAGAAACATCATCTTGACAAAAGTCTAACCGTCGAACTCCGTGTTGATGAAAATAAATGGGTAGCAAAATACCATAATAGAGGCCTTGGGGGTGGGCTTTCAGGTGGTTGGAAGAAGTTTGTACTTGCAAATTTCTTAGAAGAATCTGACGTTTGTCTATTTGATCTTATTAGTCGAAAGCATGATGCCATCATCTTAGACGTCAAAATCTTTCGCGTTGTTCAGGAGGTTATCCCACCATCAACAATATATCTCCAACATACCTTAAGGGGTGATGGTCATACCACAAGCAAGAGCGAGGATGAAGATGAATGAATTTGCCATTTCAATTTGGGAGTATAGTTTTGTCAAGTAAGTGGAATTACTTTGATAATTATTATGATAAATGGGAACTCCGTTAAGTATGTTAAGTACCTTGATACTGTACTTTATTTTCAGATATATCCGATCCTAAAACGTGAATGGTGTGTGGAAATATGTTTTCACATTCACTTTTTGTATAAGTTTTTTTTTTTTTTTTTTTTTTTTGGAGAAGGTTTCTTATTGCTTCAACGCAAAAGCAAAGAAAAGGAAAGGAAAACGACATATACAACTACAAAGGTAACTAAACTAAACAAAAGATGATGTCATACATATACATAATTGATAACTTAGGTCATGTTTATTTTTATTTCGTTTATTTGTATAAACAAGAAAGGGGCACGTGCACGTGCGTCGCACGTTGCTGAGCCCCTTGACAACTAATATAATATATGATAATTTAGTAATTTAATAAATGAAAATATGATTATAAAAATACTACACCACGTGATGAAGTAATTTCATATATGATAATTCAGTAATTTAGTCAATGTAATCTTAAATATGATAAGAATGTTATTGTTTGAGTTATATATGAATTAATCTTTTGTACGATGCTATTGAAAATTTCAAAATCCTTTTAAATATTCATTTAGAAGTTAAATCATTTTCGAAAAGTTTATTCGTGATATAAGTTTTTTTTTTCCATAAGTTTCTTGTCCATTAATTTTTCATCATTCTATTGTCACAATATAATAGATAAATGTTCGACGAATAACTTTAATTATAATGTTATTATCGAAGATTTGAAATTGAGATTATACTCCTTCTGTCCTTAATTAATTGTAATTTTACATGCATGTTTTCACACATATTAAGGTACCTACTAAATTGCCTTAGTTTTAGGAAAAAAATAAGTTATATACCTAAAATACATTTATTCTTTATTTATCTCATCATTAGCTATTTACATGTTATTCAAGTTTTATAATCTCTCTCTTACTTTTACTCTTACTATTACATACCTAAAATATGTAGTTAATAGTGTATTGAAATCCTAAAGTGACAACTAATTTGGGACAATATTTTTTCTCTAAATCGACAAGTAATTTGGGACAAAGAGAGTAAATAGTATTGTCAAAACTTCGATAAATAATTGAAAATTAAAACAAATTACAATTATTGAGTATTTTCAACCTAAAATGACATGTCCACGTTATTATTTATTCTAAAACTACGATTTGAACGAAATGATCACATCAACTTTTTTTATTTCCTGACCATAATATATTGAAATTTTGTCTTCTCATTTTGCTTGAGCACATTTTTTTCTTCTTATTCTATAATTTATCCAGCGTCTCTTCATCACTCAAAATGCAATAGGGAAAATTACAAAATAAGAAATATAAAAAATAAATATATAGCAAAACATTTAAATGCTCAAAATAGCTAATCCAAATATAATGGCAAAACGTATTACAAAATAATACTATGCTGACGATGAAAGTAAATGCTCAGTGATAAGCAAAAGTAGTATTTCACTTTTTTTTTTACTATCAAGACTATTTATCAAAAGTGAAGGAAGCAAGATAAATGAAATGACGAAAGTTCAAAATTATAAAAATAGGAAATATATATATATAGAAAAAGACATAAATGACAACAACTAATCCAAACAATACTATGGTCAAACGTGTTACAAAATAATGTCACATTGACAATGAAAAGTAAATACCCAATTATGTGCAATAAGAGTAAAAGTATCGAACACTTTCATTTTTTTTTTTACTCTTATTTAAAATTTTATGTCAAAGTTATTAGAGCAAGATAAATAGAACGGAAAAGTAGTAAAATAGAAATATATAGCAAAATATTTATATTCCCACAACAGCTAATCTAAATAAAATGACGAAACATGTTACGATATAAGGCCATGCTGACGATCATGAAAAGTAAGTACTCTATGTAGCAACCTCATTTCACCCCAACCACAACTAATCCAAACAGAGGGGCAGTTTGTGTTACAAAATAATACCATTTGACGAAGAAAAGTAAATGCCCAGTGATGTGCAACAACAATATAATTTTCTAAATCTTTCATTTTTTAACTATTATCCAAGATTATTTGTCAAAGGTGAGTGGAATAAGATAAATGAAACGACGAAAGTTCAAAATTATAAAAATAGGAAGAAAAAAAACATAGCAAAGGACATAAAGGCCCACAACAGCTTATCCACAGTATGGTGAAATGTGTTACAAAATAAGGTCACACTGACAATGAAAAATTAACACCCATCAATGTGCAATAATTGTAAAACTATCCGAAACTTATCACATTTTTCAACAATTATCTAAAATTATGTCTCAAAAGTGAAAGGAGCAAGACAAATAGAATGGAAGAATTACGAAAAAAGAAAAATAAAAAAAAATATATATAGCAAAAGACATAAATGTGGACAATAGCTAAATCAAACAATATGGAAAAAATGTGTTACAAAATAAGATCATGCCGACGATGAAAAGCAAATAGTATGGCAAAATGTGTTACAAAATAAGGTCATGTTAACAATGAAGAGTACATACTCGGTAATATTCAAAATAGTAAAATCATCCAAAACTACCTTTCTTAACTTCATTTAAATTCCTTGTAAAAAAATAAGGGAACAAGATAAGAAATTATAAAATAAGATAATATATATATATATATATATATATATATATATATATATATATATATAAAAGACATAAATTCCCACAATTGTTAATCCTCAGTATGATGAAACGTGTCATAGTATGAGATCATATAGTAACGATGACAAGTAAATATTAAATAACAATCTCGTTCTCCCAACCACGACTAATTCAAACATAATGGTGGAACGTGCTACAAAATAACGCCATGGTGATAATTAAAAGAAAAAGACAGTCATGTGCAATAATAGCAAAATTATTCTAAACTTTCACTTTCTTAACTAATATCTAATATTTTGTGTCAAATATGAATGGAACAAAATAAATGTAACAGATAAAGTACAAAACTAAAAAAAATAATTATCCGTTCCAATTGTTTTGCTCTTATTCCCTTTTGAAATGTTCTAAAACAATACTCCATTTCTTAAAATAAAATTTCTTTTCTAAAACATACCTCCTTTCATAAAGTAATGATTATGCACCACTAAATATCAACTTTTAGGGGTAAAATAGTTAAGATGTCCAAAAGTTTAACTTTTCAACTCTCACCTAAAACTCAATCCGTGTGCAAAACCAAAGGAAGTAAAATCTTTGGGACGGAGAGAGTAGAAAACAAATACTATATATCAAAAGACAAAAATGCCCACAACTGCTATTCAAAGAAATATTGAAAAATAAATAAATAGTCATCTCCACCAACCTATCATAATAAATCCTCTCTTAAAAAAGTAAATAATTAATCATCACCAACCACCTCTCGTTAATAAATCCTCTCTTAAAAACCTCCGCCCTTTTTCTTTCCAGAACGTTCAAGTTCTTTCCATTCACACTCCCAATAAGAAAAAGAAAATAAAAAACTAATTAAGTTAGTACAACCTGTGTGATTTCGGATCTCTTTGTAAATTTTAATTAAAAGTTTGAGTTTTTATAATTCGTGAATTTAATTATTGATTTCTTGTGTTTGAGAGAGTTACAAATTTAATTAATTGTAACTGGAATTAGATATGGGAGAATAGTGCAAGCAATGCAGGAAATGGGAAGAAGGAATGTACAGGTCTAATTTTCGAACAATTCAGTTCTGTCAAATACTTACCGGAAGATTTCATCAGCAGCTGGTGAGTATATCACAATTTTCTGGCTTGTTCATTTCTTCTCTCGAATTGCATGTGTGATATACATTTGAGTTTAAATTCGTGTAGAAATTAAATTGGATGAGTATACTAAGTTAAATTGACATGCGTGCACTTTATGTGTATTTTTAAGTCTCTATTCTCTTCATGATTTCATGAATTAATGATTGTTTATTTTTGTCAATTTATTGAATTTGGGAGGAATTATTTTTAGGCTCTGTTTGTTTGGATTTTAGTAAATAGTTTTCAAACAAGGAAATTTTTGTGATTACCGTCTAGGTAGCCAACATTTCACATTAATTGTGCACGTGACCACGTAAGGCACAATTAGTGCAAAATGGTGGCTACCCAGACGGTAATCAAAAAAATTTCCTTTAAGTCTCAAACAATTGCACAAAAATTATTGATCCCTCAAAAACTCATCGGATCTCTGAAAATTCTCTCAGATAAACTAAACAAACGGGGCCCTTATACAATTATAGTACTTGAGGGATTCTCTTCTAGTGCGTGTTGTATGTGCATTTGTTTTTTGTAATAAGTCCACTAGCTAGGCACTTATCAAAAAGTACAAAAATAAAATAGAGCCCACTATCTAGGCCAAAAAATGACGAGTTCTTGGTGATTATGTGCAGTTGCTAGAAACAAGGGGAAAAGACAGAGGAATTATGTAGTGATATCGACCATTTTAACATTTCAACTTAAGACATTACAAAATTGTGTAATTTTAGAATAGGATTGTGGATGTGTAAAGATTTTGAATATAGATTCAAATGTAATTTTTTGATAAATATGATGCAGGCTATCCCGACAAAGTTTATCAACAATCTAAGAGACAAGTTGAAAGAAACAATAGCTTTGAGAGGTCCGAGTGGGAATATTTGGGATGTCGGGCTACTGGCAAATGAGGATACCTTGTTTAAACAAGGTTGGACAAAATTTGTTGAAGGTCATTCCCTTGAAGAAAAGGATATTTTAATCTTCAATTACAACGGGAATTCAAGATTTGATGTTTTGATCTTTGACCATGAAAACTCGTGTGAGAGAGAAGGTTCATATTTCGTCAAAAAATGTTCGCATACCGAGAGTGATTGTGGTAGTAAAGGAAAGAGAATCATTGAAAAAAGTTCTGAAGAAATGAACGAGTCTTCAGATGATAGTATTGAATATCATAAAGGGAAAAAACAAAGGTGTGTTGCTACAAGGTCAACACCTTCTACAAAACAGCCTACTCGAGCTACTTCTAGGGATCGCAGGAGAACCATAAGTAAGTGTGTCTAAAATTTAAATTTAATTCAAATTTTTGTTCTAGATTTAGTTTTAAATTTTATTGGATTCAATTTTATGTAGGAAATAGACATGGTTCGTCTCGTATGGAACTAGTATCTCGTAGAAGGGCGGTAAGTTTAGAGGAAAAAGAAAAGGCAAAAATGTTGGCAGTTGCAGCGGCGCTAGAGGACAGTTTCATAGTAGTCATGCGCGCATCACATGTCTACAAGAGTTTCTACATGGTTGGTAACATGTAATGACTGGTTTTTCCAAGCCTTTTAAATCACTAATATCATGAAATTATATTATAACCAGTATTCTAAAATTTATTCAAACATTAATGAATTATTGGCATATATATTGCTACTTAAAAGTGAGAATGTGAACATTTAGCATTTATCCACTATTTCAAGGGGTATGTTAAAAATGTCATTATTCCTCAAAATGCCAATACACTTCTCTTTTTGGTATAATTTCTATGCATCTAAGTCTCATTTCTTGTGTACTAAATGCTTTGATTTTGGAACTAAAAGAGTAATATCTTTGTGTATAATGCAGTCAATCCCTTTGGAGTGGTTAAAGAAACATCATATTGACAAAAGTCTAGCCGTCGAACTCCGTGTTGATGAAAATAAATGGGTAGCTAAATACCATTATAGAGGCCTTGGGGGTGGGCTTTCAGGTGGTTGGAAGAAGTTTGTACATGCAAATTTCTTAGAAGAATCTGACGTTTGTCTATTTGATCTTATTAGTCAAAAGCATGACGCCATCATCTTAGACGTCAAAATCTTTCGCATTGTTCAGGAGGTTATCCCTCCGTCAACAATATATCTCCAACCTACCTCAAGGGGCAATGGTCATACCACAAGCGAGAGTGAGGATGAAGATTAATAAATTTGCCATTTCAATTTGGGAGCATAGTTTTGTCAAGTAAGTGGAATTACTTTGATAATTACTATGATAAGTGGGAACTGCGTTAAGTATGTTAAGTACCTTGATACTGTACTTTATTTTCAAAATAAAAACGTGAATGGTGTGTGGAAATATGTTTTCACATTCTTTTTTTGTATAAGTTTTTTTTTTGGAGAAGGTTTCTTATTACTTCAACGCAAAAGCAAAGAAAAGAAAAAGAAAACGACTTATTCGACCACAAAGGTTACTAAACTAAACAAAAGATGATGTTATACATATACATAATTGATAACTTAGGTCATGTTTATTTTTATTTCGTTGATTTGTATAAACAAGAAAGGGGCACGTGCACGTGCGTCGCACGTTGCTGAGCCCCTTGACAACTAATATAATATACGATAATTTAGTAATTTAATAAATGAAAATATGATTATAAAAACACTACACCACGTGACGAACTAATTTTATATATGATAATTCAGTAATTTAATAAATGTTGGTCCCAAGTGGTCAGAAGAGGTTTAGAGGGGGGGGGGGGGGTGAATAAACCTCTTTAAAAATTTTCTTACTATTTAACTTTAAAACTTTCACTTTAACTGAACAGACTAAGCTGATCAGATTAGTTAGTTACAATTCTGTTCGCGAACAAATCTTTGAACAGCCTTGTTGACCACTCGTCTGATTGTTACTTAGCTGATTTTGCCAAAATCAGTTTTAATACTTAGAGTACTTGCAGCGGATTTTCAAAGTGTTTTTCACAAGTAATCCTAGTAGTTTGAAAAATGTTTCCCCAGTTTTATAAACTCCTTTAAATTCTTTCTCAAACAGTTAAGTTAATGTGTTTTATGCAAACTGAAAATATGCAAGTAAAAGCAAACAAAAACACAAACAATTTTTATAGTGGTTATATGGATTTGAATATCCTTTAGTCCACTCTTCCAAGTCACAAAGATCTTGGGTTATACTAAAAACACACAGTAATCAGTATACTCTGCTTACGCCTTACAACAAATGAACAGGCCGTAAGTTCGCAGTAAGAAATCACAAAGAGATCCTACTTCTCTGAAGTAATATCACTCACTAAGATGGATATCTACTTCGCACAACACTCAATGTTTACAAAATCACTCAGAAGATGTATTTTTCTTGATTCTTCAACTCTGCTTTCGTCAACAAATGACTCAGCTGATGAGTGAGCTGTTCTTGAGACTTAAAGAATTTTGCTTCGGAAATTTTCTCAGAAAGTGTGTTGCTTTTTTTCTTCTTCGTCTCTTCCAGCTATTTATACTTGAGGATTGAAAAGTGTCCGTTGAAGAGAGACAAGATTCAAATTCCTCGAGTACTGGTCCTTAAAATCCGCGAACGGCTCTTTTGCAGTCTGTCCGTACTGTGAACAGTACTATTCTGCAGGCAGCATTAAATGCAGCATTAAATGCACCCAGCTGATGCGAAGCATTTCTTCAATCATTTGTCTTTAATAACCTTGTACTTCAGCATTTATTACTCCAAGGGGCATTTATTACCGTTGGGAACACTTCATGATCTTCTTCACTTTGCTGATGAAAGTACGCGTCTGATGGCGAACAAAGCTGATCTCAAACTTGAACAAATCTGATTTGAGTCGGCTGATCTTCACCAGTCTGATAATTTTTCTTCAGCAGATCAGAAGTCTTGGACCTTGAAACTTTGACTCTTCTGATGTCTTCTTTACTTAGTCAAAATTCCTTGATAAGTTTATCAGCTAAGTTACTCCATACTTAGCCAAATATGAAGTTTTGGAATGCATCAAAACCTCCCTTATCAAACTTCCTTTAGAGCCTTCATCTTCATCCTTATCCAACAATTTCCCCCTTTTTGATGATGACAAAACTTCAGCTAAGTACCTGTTGCATATCTAAGCTAAAGAATGTAATCCTCAAAAATTTTCTGAGATAGAAAATAGTATGTTGGAATGAACTTGACTTTTTATAAATATGATAAGATTGTTACAAATAAAAGTACAAGTTCTTCAGATGAGATGTCTGAAAGATAGATAAAAGAAAACTGATTACAAGAATTTATCAATTTTAACTATCAGCTTCTTCGTCTGATCCTTCAAGCTCTTCTACATACTCATAAGAAGACTCATCGTCGTCTTCTTCTTCTTCATCATCATCTAGGTCCATGTTTGCTTTGGCAGCTTCCATTTTCTCTTTAAGCTTTTGTTCCTTCAAAGCTTCCATGGCCTTCCTGGCTGATTCTGTATTTTTGTACTTAGTCAAAGGCTCTGATTGATCAGCAGCAGAGTCTTTGGATTCAGCCATTACTTCATCAGTTTTGGCTTTTTCCTTGGTCTCTTCTTCAGACTTGTCTTCGCCTTGTTCCTTTCCAAGATTTTCTTCAGCAGGTTTGGTCAGTTCAGTAGCTTTATCAGTCTTGTTGGCTTCAGTAGAGGTTTCCTTGGTTGATTCATCCCTTTTCTCTTCCCCCTTTTTGTCATCATCAGACTGGATGACTTCTTCAGGTTTAGCAGTAGGGTTGAGTGCAACTGTTGGAATCTTCATTTCAGCACATAAAGTCTTCAAATTCTGATTCACTACATCGTGACTTGCTGTAAGATGATGAATAGTTGTGCTGATGTCGTCAGTCTTATCATTGAAGTAGTCAATGTTCAGGTTTGTAGTTGCAATTTCATTTTGGACTGCCTGTACAACAGTTGATACTTCATGCAACATCCCTAAATTGATTTCCTTCTCCTCTTCACTGACTTTGATGAAGGTTGCAGTCAGATCAGCGATCTTGTGTTCAGCTCTTTTAAGTGCAGCATGAAGATGATTAACATCACTCTTCACATCCTCTACATTTCTGTTCATTTCATTCAAGCTGTTCACTAATTGCAAGGAATGATCTTGAGGAATAGGAATACTTGTGATTTCAGTCTTGATGATCTTTTCAGTAGACTGTTGCACAGTTTCCAGCTGAAGTTTATTTGACTCTGTCAATTCTGCTTTAAGCTCAGTCTTCAGCTCCTCCTTGACCTTCATCAGTTGCTGTTGATGCTTCTCTTCCAGTTCCTTCATAGAGTTTTCCATCAACATCTGGAAAGCTTCCATCAGTGATGAATGTTCATCACCTGATGAAGCAGAAGCAGCAGCTTCATCCTTTTCTTCAATCTCCTGGTGGACAGGAATATCTTCCATCTTTACGTCCTGATGATCTTCAGCATCCTTAGCATTCCACTCAATGGCTAAGGGTTCTTCAGCAGCCTTTTCAGCAGACTTGTCTTCAGTCTGGTCAGCAGACTTGTCTTCAGGCTTGTCCGCAATCTGAATAGCAGACTCTCCAGTAGGCTTGGCCGCAGCTTTATGTTCATCAGTAACGTCATCATAGAACAGATTAGTTATGGTGCCATCATCATTGAAGCAGGTCGTCTGACGAATTTGCCTCACAATGATCCAAGGGTTGACAAAGGCATTGTTACCCTCTGGCACTTCATAAAAATCTTTCATTTCCCTTCCAAAAATTACATGCTGAATACTTGGCAGTTGAGGAAGTTCACTTGAATGCCCTTGCTGATATCTGGACTTTTCTGCCCACTTATTCAATGCAGTGATAACAGCAATCTTCACAGCCCTTTCTTCAACATCATCAGTCTTCTTCCTTTTCTCTGGCAAGGTACTCTGAATCAGTTTGGCTTCCTCAAGGGCAAGTTCCCTGGCATAGTGATGCATAGCATCCCTAACATAATGAGGATCCAAAGCTTTTTGGATAGAATCTGTCTTTAGCCACTGTAGTACCCATTCTTCTTCAGCAACTAATTCCTTCAGATTCTGAAGTTCAATGATGGACCTGTTCAGCCTATTGTCTCTCCATCTGATATATCTAGGCTTCTCTTGAGTGAACATGGTCTTCAGCATTAACTTCTTATTGTAGTAGGCTAAGGATTTCTCAAACTTTTGGAAAAGCTCTTTGTTGTTGTTTATGATCTTGAAGGCTTTCTTCACTTCAAACTTTTCCTTCGGTTTTTCTGCAGCAGCAGGCATCTTTGGTTTTGGGGGTTCTTCTTCTCCTTCAGCCTTGGCAGGCTCATTTATCTTGATGCCACCTCCATGGATAGGACCATAGGCATCAATTTTGCTCTTCTCAATAACCATTGCTAGTTCAGCAGCCTCTGCAGCTTGTCTTTCAGCTTCAGACATCTTTCTCCTTGCCTCATCCTTAGCAGCTTGAGCCTTGCTTAGCTCTAGTGCCTTCTTCTCCTCCTCTTCATCTTGCTTCCTCTGTTCAGCTTCCTCTCTTGCTCTCTTATCAGCTTTGGAAATTTTCTTCTTTTTCCTCAGCACTATCTTTCTTTTACCTTTATCAACTGGAGCAGGGGCTGGACCAGCAGATGAGATGGGAGCAGCAGCTATAGGATGTATGATTTGAACATCTGGATCTTCTTGAGGTTGGGCAGCCTCAGCAGTTGGTGCAGTTTGAATAGTCTGTTGCTCATCAGCTTTGTCAGCAGTAGAAGCTTCAACAGCTTCAACTGGTCTTTCAGCAGACTCTGGACTTGATCTCACCAAGTCCACCAACTCAGTATCCTTTTCCAAAAATGTCATCTCCTTTCTTGTTGTCTTCTTTGTCAGACCCTGAATAGGCCTTGAAGTAGCAGTGTCCTTCATTTGACTCCTTGTTCTGTAAGAGACATTCTCAGCAGGCTTCTCTGCTGATGGAGTTCTAGATGGTGATGCAGGGGATCCAGTCCTTACATCAGCAATTATATTTTCAATAACTTTAGTGGCTTCAACAGCAGAAGTCACTTTCTCCATCTTCTTTGAAATCTTTTCCTTAGGCTTATCAGCAGCCTTCTTCTTTCTGGACTCAACAGCTAAATCAGCAGTCTTGACCAGTTTCCTTTGCCTTTTGGCAGGAACCTCTTTTGGTTCCTCATCGGCTTCTTCAGGCTCATCAGCCTTTCTCTTCTGGACAGCCAGGTATTTGTTCATGGCCTTGGACTTGTGAATTTCCTTGCCATTCTTCATAGGACACCTCAGTTTGAACAGCAGATAACTGAGCGTAATCCTGTGGTTGGTATGAGGACCTTTTCCTTTCTTGTCATCAAGGAAATCAGCCAAGATGTACCAGATAATTATGGACCAATTGACTTCTATTCCATAGTAAATAGCAGTCATGATGCTGAATCTTTTCATAGTAACAGCATCCAGTGAGAAGGTGCAGTTTTCAATCAGCTTAGACACCATGTCAGCCATCCGCTGATATTCATCCTTCAGCTGTCTCTTCTTTATGTTGCCAGTCAACATTTCTCCTTCTTTGGCGCAGATCGCCCAGAAATCTTGGTGTTTGGCTTCAGTCAACACTATGACATCGTGTCGTCCTTTGTTCGGAAGACCAAACGTCTCGTGAAGAACAGCTGGGGTAATAGTGATAGATTTTTCTCCCACTGTAGATGTTGGTCCCAAGTGGTCAGATGAGGTCTAGAGGGGGGGGGGGTGAATAGACCTCTGAAAATTTTTGAACTTAAAAACTTTTCAGTCTTCTGTCAGCAGACTAAGCTGATGAAGAACAGTAAGCAGGCTAGTCTGATCGTGAACAAATCTTGAACAGACGACTGACCACTCTTCTTACAGTAACTTAGCTGTTTTTCAGCAAAACAGTTTTTCAAAGAGTTTACTTGCAGCGGATTGTTTCAAAGTGTTTTTCACAAGTAGACTAAGTTCTTGAAAGATTTTATCCCCAGTTTTTACAAACTCCTTTTAAAATCTTTTAGACAATTCAAAGTGTTTAAATATGCAAACTTTAAATATGCAAGAAAACTTTAGATGCAAAATAACACAAAGAATTTTTATAGTGGTTAGATGGATAAAAATCCTTTAGTCCACTCTTCCAGATCACACAGATTCTGGGTTATACTATAATCACTTAGATTACAATATTTCTCCACTTACACCTAAACAACTAATGAGAAGGTTGTAAGCTCACAATAGGAATTCACAAAGAAAACCTATCCTCTGAAGTAGAATCACTCACACAGATGGATTCTCACTTCGCACAACACTCAGCTATTACAAAATCACTCAGATAATGTTTTTCTGATTTCTTCAACTTGGTTTCTGTCAACAGATGACTTCCACCAGACGAGTGAGCTGTTCGAGCTTTTGAGACTTAGAGAAATTCTGCTTCAAAATTTCGATCTATGATTGTTGTTGTGTTCTTTCTCTTTTCGAACTTTGCTCTATTTATACTTGGATTTGAATTTATGACCGTTGAAGGAAATCAATTCTTCAAATCCATTCTTCAGCTCTTTTGAAAACGGCTCCCTGCAGCAATCGTACAGTGTACAGTACCTTTCTGTCCATCGCATTTAATGCTGCATTTAATGCACTCTGTTGATCCGAGGATATCTTCAATCATTTGTCATTACTACCCTTCTCTTCCAGCATTTATTACACTAAGTGCATTTATTACCGTTGGACTAATCTCTTGATCTCTTCTACTCTGCTGATCAAAACGACTCTGCTGATAGGTACTCTGCTGATCAAATACTGAACTAATCTGATTTGACTCGGCTGATAACCTACCCTTCTGTTCGCTGTTTCAGCAAGAGATTACTAGTCTTCTGAGCTTTGAACTTTGAACTCTTCTGATGTCTTCTTTTACTTGTTCAAAATTCTTCTAAGGGAACTAAGCTTCCATACTTAGCTGATTATGATGTTTTGGAAATCATCAAAACCTTCCCTTAATTACTTGTCTTCTTTGCACTTCATCTTCATCTTCATCCAACAATTTCCCCCTTTTTGATGATGACAAAACTTCAGCTAAGTACATGTACCTAAACTAAAGTTTTGATCCTCAAAAATTTCTGAGATAGAAATAGTCTGTTGGATTAAAACTTGCACTTTTATAGATAGTGAACTGATTACATATTACAAGTTTTTGAAGAATAAAAAGATGCAAAGTACTTTAAACAGATTACAAGGATTTTAAGATAAAGTAAAGTCTAGTCTGAACTAGTCTTCTTCTTTCTTTTCTTCTTCAGCTTCCTTGTCTTCTTTATCTTCTTCAGCAGATTTGGAAGTTTCAGCTTCCAAAGTTTGCTTCAACAGCTCCAACTTCTTTCTTTTAACATCAGGATCAAGCTGTTCTTCAGCTGAGTCCTTAGCAGCAGCTATCTCCTTGTCAGACTTAGCTTTTGCTTCAGCTTCAGTTTCTTCAGCAGCTTCATCTTCTTCTTCTGTGATCTTTTCATCTGTTGATCTGTTTGTGCCTTCATTTGCTGCTTCATTCCTATTTTCATCATCAGCAGATTCTTCCAACACTTCTGTTCTTTCAGCAGAAGATGCTTTATCCTCCCTTTCTTCCCTTAGTACCTTATCTTCCCCCTTTTTGTCATCATCAGCAGGGTTGACTTGGTAATCTGGTAATACTGGGGTGATCAGAAGTGAATCACACAGAAGTTTGATGTTTTCTTCCATAGCATGCATTTGAGCTTGTTGATGTAGTTGAGTTGCTCTGAATGCATCTAGTTGAGCTTGTTGATTCAGTTGATTGGCTTCAAAACTATCCATTCTCTTTAGAACAACTTCACCTTGGTCACCTAGCTGAATTTGAGTTGCCAAAATCCAGTCAGCTGATGCCTTGAAGTCTTTCATCATGTTATCTAAGGTTTCATCCTTAGCTTGGATAGCCATTTCAACTGTTTCCGTGATATTTCTCCAACCTTCAGTTGTGCTTTGAGTTCTTCTTCTGATAACATCCATGTCTTGACAAATGGACTTAACATTTTGAACAGTATCATCCATCAGATTAGATTGAACAGCAGCAACTGTCTGATTGGGTTGACTCACAGCAGCCAACACATCTGCTTTTATCTCCTCCTTCATTTCCTTCATTGATTTGATAATCATTTGTTGGATGGAGTCCAACAGATTTGTCTGAGCACTTTGAGAAGTTGAAGGAACTTCTGTTGGGGTAGCAGACACGGTTTCTTTGAGAGGTTGCTCTGATTGTTGAACTATCATTGCAAGGGACTGATCTGCTGGTTCACCAGCAAGGCTTGGAGTGCTTTCCTTCTCCTTAGCTTGATCATCTCCTTCAGCAGCAACTTCTTTTTCCTTTAACTGATCTGCTGGAATTTCTTCTTCCTTCTTTGATTCATCAGCAGCATCAGACTTATCATCCTGCACTTTGTCTTGATCAGATGGGTCTGATGTACCCTCAATTTGCTTTGGTTGATCAGAGGACTCTGCTCCTTCTTTATCAGCAGGTGATATAATCTTCTTGACAGTCTCAACTGTCCTCATCAATCCTTCATTGTCTACTGCTGACCTGTTAGAAATCCAAGTAAAATTATCAAGAGGAATAAAAGTAGATGATGGTTCCTCAGGCAACTCTTCATAAGGTTTCAGATTTGGTCCATAGACAATGTGTTTGATGTTTGGAAGTGGGACCAGTGAGCTTGGTTGTCCCCTTAACTTCCTTGCTTTCTTTGCCCAAAGCTCCATTGCTTGAGCAATAGCCAACTTTATGGATCTTTCCTTGAGGTCTTCTGATTCATCAAAATCCTCAGGAACAGATTCAAAGATCTTCTTTGCTTCTTCCTTGACTGTGTGACATATCCTCATTCTTAACCTGTCCAGAAAGAATTCTGAATCAAGTGCTTGGATTAAGGATCCAGTTTCCAGCCACTTCAGTACCCAGGCTTCTGTAGCATTGAATTCTTTCCACTTGGCCATTTCAGCAGGGCTCTTTGTTAATCTGAATTCCCTCCATCTGTTGTATTTGATCTTTTCAGAATGGAAGAGTGTCAGACGGTTGATCCTCTCATTTTCAGCATCCAGCCTCTTGAGAAATTCTTCAAAGATAGCAGGGTCTTCCCTGACAATCTCTAAGGCTAATCTGATTTCTTCTCTTCTCTTTGGCTTTATCTTGGGTGCAGGCATAGCTGGTATTGGTTTGTTTGGATCTCTCTGTTCACCAATAACTAGCCCACCACTATGCTGATTTCCATGAGCATCCTTGATGCTTGCTTCAATAACAGCAGCCAATTCTGCTGCCTCAACAGCATCTCTCTGCTCTTGAGTCATTTTGCTGGCCTCTTCTTCCAGCCTTTTTAACTCTAGGCTTTTCAGCCTATCTTCTTCTGCCTTCTCTGCAGCTAATCTTTGCTTCTCAGCAACGTCTTGTCTCTTCTTTTCTGCAGCAGTTAGGTAAGTTGAAAATTTCCCAGTCCTTTGTCTAATTGGATCAGGACTTTCAATTGCTTGTATTGGAGTTGCAGCAACAGGATTTGGATGCAGAAGGAGTGTCTCTCCTTCACCTATCTGCTGATCTTCTCCAGCTTCAGCAGATACTACAGCAGAAGAGTCTGTAGTAGGAACTCCAATTGTGGAAGCAACTTCTTCAGTAGATGCAACAACAGGTTCTTTAATTGTTAATGGCCTTTCTGCTTCTGTTGTTGTTTCTCTTACAGTTGCAACAGGCTCTTCAGAGAAGATGATATTTCTCTTAGCCTTTGACTTTTTAATCCTTTTGGCAGGGGGGTTGGCAGCAGGAGGTCCCCTTGCCTCACTTCTTGTTGTCATTCTCTTCAACCTTTGAAGAGGAATTTCCTCCTCAGATTCAGTCCTTTCAGGAGAAGAACCTGTCTCCATCTGTTCAATCTCCTTTGTGAAATCTTCAATTACTTTTTTTGGGACTGCATCTTCAGATTGTGCTGATTCAGTCTCAGCAGCAGACTGTGCTGTTGGCTCAGCAGGTTGACTAGTCTCACCAACCTTCTTGCTCTTCTTAGAAGGACCCTTTTTGGATTTTGCAGTGGCCTTTCTCTTTGGTTCTGCCACTATCTTTCTAACTGGTTCATACAGTTTGAATTCCTTGCTACCATGAGTGGGCTTCCCACCACCCATAGGGCAATGCAGGGATGCAAACAGATTACTAAGTAAGATGGCATGAGAGTGCCTTTTATCACTTAGCAGCTCATAAACGTGAGCAGCCCAGTTAACCTTCAACCCATAATAGATACACACCATTGTGTAGTATCTTTTCCTTGGCAACCCATCCAAAGAACCTGTAGCACAATCCAGAACCTTTGCTATGATATCAGCAAATCTCTGGTATTCATCCTTCAGCTGAGTCTTCATCAAAGTCCCAGTCATCTCTTCTCCCTGTTTAGCACAAATAGCCCAGAACTCTTCCTCCTTTTCTGACCCTAAACTGGTCACATCTCCTCCCTTATCTGTTAGCTTATAAATTTCACTAAGAACAGCAGCAGAGACAGCAATTTTCTTACCACCGATGACAGCAGTCATCACAGTTTCATCATCATTGAATTCCCTGGTTGTGTAGAAGTGATAGACGTCTTCTACGTAAACCCTGTTCTCGTGTGCTTCCAAAACTGGAACCAAAGATGCTTCCTTGATCTTCTCCAAGAGAGAGCGCATCAGATCAGTACCCGAAAAGTGAAATTTGTTGTAGCTGAAGTATCTTCCATCAATAATCTTCTCCATTTCTGGGATTAGTGAGTAGAATCTACAAAAACAGTAAGCTTTTTCGAAACAAGAGAGTTTGAGAGTTAGAGAGCTTGAGAATATTTGAGTGCGTAAGACGACTGTACTGTTTCAGATCGGATTTTATAGGTTTCCTTTTGATTAGGTTTCCGTGATTTATCTGAACCGTTGATCTAATCTGACAGTTTTTAATCGTGTGGATAGTAGAAGCGGATTTCAATTTTATTATTTTAATGTCAGATGGGCGGGAAACTCTATCGACACTAATCTGTTACTTATAAAAGCGTGTTTCTTATGATACGATTTATGACCATGCTTATATAATGTATCAGATGAGTAGAGTTTAACTTATCTGACAGACGAGTGATCTGTTATCTGATATTACTAGAGAATGCCAATAGCTAGTAATCTTCCTCTGCTGTTTGTCAATCCAGCAAGATAAAATAATCTTCAGTCTTCAAGAATTAAGAACAGATCTTCAGATAACATAACTTCCACTAACTGACATTAACAGATTTCATCTTTAGAGCAGAAGTACCGCTAGTCTTACACGTTCCCCCTGTCTTTAAGAATCCATAAGCTAACTAGTCTGTTGAAAGTTAATTCTTGAATATAATAACGGATAACTAAGCTGTTGAACTCCAGTCTTCTGATGAGTTCCCCCTCAGCTTATGCATCCAAATTAAGTAGTCCTAACTCAGCTCTTAGAGTTGAGAACCTTGCTTCACTTAGAGGTTTAGTGAAGATATCAGCAATCTGATTGTCAGTATGAACATACTCTATCATAACATTGCATTTTTCCACATGATCTCTAATGAAGTGATGCTTGATCTCTATATGTTTAGTCCTTGAATGACTTGTAGTATTCTGAGTAAGTGAAATTGCACTTGTATTATCACAGTAGATTGGAATTCCACTGATCTTGATGTTGTAGTCTTCTAGTTGATGCTTCAACCAAAGTATCTGTGCACAGCAAGCTCCAGCAGCTATATATTCAGCTTCAGCAGTAGATATAGAAACTGAGGTTTGTTTCTTACTCATCCATGAGATCAGACGACTACCTAAGAACTGACAAGCACCTGTTGTGCTTTTTCTGTCAATCTTGCAGCCAGCAAGGTCTGAATCTGAATAACCAATAAGCTCAAATCCAGATTCTCTAGGATACCACAATCCCAATTCTTGAGTGCCTTTAACATATTTCAATATCCTCTTGGCAGCTAAGAGATGAGATTCCTTGGGGTTTGATTGAAATCTTGCACAGACTCCAACTGAGTACATTATGTCAGGTCTGCTTGCTGTTAGATATAACAGTGACCCTATAATGCCTCTATATTTGGTTATGTCCACTGATTTGCCATCTTCATCTTTATCCAAACGAAGACTTGTAGACATAGGAATAGTAGCAGTAGAGCTAGTTTCCATACCAAACTTCTTGAACAGATCTCTTGTGTATTTTGCTTGATTTATAAAGATTCCATCAGGCAGCTGTTTGACTTGTAAACCAAGAAAATAATTAAGTTCACCCATCATGCTCATTTCAAACTTATTCTGCATCAGCTTGGAGAACTTATCACACATCTGTTGGTTAGTTGAACCAAAAATAATATCGTCCACATATATTTGCACAATCAATATATGATTCTCCCATTCAATTGTGAACAAGGTTTTATCTACCTTACATTTATGAAATCCTTTAATTAAAAGAAAATCAGATAGGGTATCATACCATGCTCTTGGAGCCTGTTTCAGTCCATAGAGGGCTTTCTTCAGACGATATACTTTGTCCTCTTCTTGATAGACTTCAAATCCAGGAGGTTGTTCAACATATACCTCTTCTTGCAATTCTCCATTGAGAAAAGCAGACTTCACATCCATCTGATAGACAGTGAAGTTCTTGTAAGCAGCATAGGCAAGAAACAGTCTGATTGCTTCAAGTCTTGCTACTGGTGCAAAAGTTTCATCAAAGTCAATTCCTTCTTCTTGACAATAACCCTTGGCCACTAGTCTTGCTTTGTTTCTGGTAACAATACCATCTTCATTCATCTTATTTCTGAAAACCCACTTAGTGCCAATTACCCTTTGATGACTTGGTCTAGGAACTAAGTACCAGACTTCATTCCTCTCAAATTGATTCAACTCTTCTTGCATAGCTTCTATCCAGAAGGAGTCATTTAGAGCTTCTTCAATTTGCTTAGGCTCTATTTGAGATAGAAAAGTGACAAACATGGCATCTTGTGCAGCAGCTCTTCTTGTTTTCACTCTATCTAATGGATCACCAATCACAAACTCTGGTGGATGGTTTCTGAGCCATCTGAGATCAGGTTGCAGGTCTGAATGTTGTCCTCTGTTTTGATCTTGCAACACTACTGTTGGAGTTGCAGTAGTAGTCTGTTGAACAGTCTCTGGTCTGTCAGCTGTTTGCAACTCGTCTGTTAGACAATCAGCACTGTGATTATGAACAGCACTTGAGTTATCAGCTGAATTAAGATTAGGTAGTATGATGGGAACATATTCTTCTTTTCTTCCAATGTCTAACTTCTGTAAATCAGTAGGCAGATCTTGATTAATACTTTGATTCTTTTCAGAAGATTGACTTGGCTCATCAAATACTACATGGATAGATTCTTCTATTAGTAATGTTCTTTTATTGAAAACTCTATAGGCTTTACTAACAGATGAGTATCCTACAAAAACAGCTTCATCAGCCTTTTCTGCAAATGCAGTAAGGTGATTTTTCCCATTATTCAATACAAAACATTTACAACCAAAAATCTTAAAGTAATGAATGTTTGGTTTCCTGTTGTTCCAAACTTCATATGGAGTCTTGTTCTGATTTTTGTTGATCATACATCTGTTCTGGGTATAGCATGCTGTATTTGTTGCTTCTGCCCAAAATCTTTGAGGCAGTTTAGCTTCAGCTATCATAGTTCTGACAGCTTCCTTTAGTGTTATGTTTCTCCTTTCAGCAACACCATTCTGTTGAGGGGTTCTGGCAGCAGAGTACTCATGATGTATTCCTTTGATACTACAATACTCTTCAACAGTAGAGTTTGTAAACTCTGTCCCTCTATCTGATCTGATCTTCAATATTTTGATAGTCTTCTCATTCTGGATCAGTTCCATCAGATTAGTAAAATGTTCCTTGGTTTCACTCTTCTTTTTCATGAATATCACCCAAGTATATCTTGAATAATCATCCACAACAGCTAGGCAGTATTTCTTTCCACCATTGCTGACTGGATCAATGGGTCCAAATAAGTCCATATGTAATAGCTCCAAAATTCTTTCAGAAGATTGGTGCTTCTTGCTTTTGAAAGATGACTTGATTTGTTTACCCTTCTGACAGGCGTCACAGAGCTTGTCTTTGCTCATGACTGCTTTTGGAATCCCTTCTACCAAATCATTCTTGATTAATCTGTTTATGGTCTTGAAGTTTAAATGATTCATTCTCTTGTGCCACAGCCAACTGACTTCACTTGGTGCAGATGCAACCAAACAAACACTTGAATTCTTGTCAGCAGAATCCCAGTCGACTATGTAGACATTCCCTTGTCGTCTTCCAGATAAAATTACCTTCTTTGTACCAATCTGTTCAACAAAGCACTTATCTGTTGAGAAGATGACTGAATATCCCTTGTCACAAAATTGACTTATGCTCAGCAGATTATATTTGAGGCCTTTGACATATGAGACGTCAGATATCTCTATGTTTCCTCTGATTAATCTTCCTTTAGCTTTAATCTTGCCTTCTTTGCTGTCTCCAAAAGTAACCTTTGGACCATCCACAGCAACTGCATCAGTCAGCTCATGTATGTTTCCACACATGTGTCTTGAACATCCACTGTCCAAGTACCAAATCTTCTCTACTTTACTCCTACTCCTAATCCTAACCTACAAAACAAAAATAAAATTGTTTTAGGTACCCTTATTGAGAGGGTCCTGAAGGATTAGTTCCACCTTTGACAACCCAAGATGTTGAAGTCTTAGGCTTCTTAGGTTTCTGAGTTTTCACAGGAGTATGAACAGCTTTATTTTCATCATAATTATCAGATAAGTCATGTTGATGATCAGTATGATAAGAATAATGTTCATAAGCAGGGTAAGGTGCATGATATGCAGGATATGCATGCATTGGATGAGCAGGGTAAGGTGCATAGTAACTAGGAAATTGAGGTGCATGATACATAGGATGATATGCAGCAGGTTGCACATAATATGACTCATTTCCATACCAAGCATTTTGATTTTTCTTGTTCTTATGCTTCTTTGGCTTACTAGGTGCTTGCTCAACTTGTTTAGACTTAGCTTTACCACTAGTCTGATTGACTTTAGTTTTATCAGCAGACTTCTTAGGACTCTGCTGTTTGGTCTTACTAGTCTTATTTCCTACACTAGGCTCTTTGCTCTTTTTAGCCTTAGGAGATTTCTTCTCCTTTAATTCTTTCTCAGGTGAAGTAGGTCTAGCAGTTTGAACATACAGAATGACCTTGCTATTGTCAGCTGATATGAATTTTTCAGTATGGTTCAACTCTTGCTTATCCTGTTCTAAAGGCATCTTCTGTTTACTAGATGTATGCGTGGATGCAGCAGATGATTTCTCATGAGACTCGATAATCTTTTCAAGTTCCATGATTTTTCCTTTATAAACTTCACATTCAGCTTTCAGAGACTCATGTTCTTGCTCAAGCTGTTTGTACTCGACTGATTCTTTTGGCTTTTCAGCTTTAAGTTTCAGTGAGTTATTTTGCTCTTTTAGCAAGCTCATCTCTTCCTTAAGCTTGACAAATTCTCCAGCAATAGTAGTATTATTTAACATCATTTGCTCTAGAGAATCAAACAGTTCATTATTTTGAGGAGTTACCTCATCCTCAGAGTCATCAGAGTCCTTTGCCATCAGGCACAGGAGAGCAGGTTTTTCTTCATCAGAGGATTCTTCATCAGACGAGTCTGAATCTGAATCAGATGAGTAGACAACAGCAAGCTTTTCTGCTTCAGCCATCATTGCTTTTCCTCTCTGATGCTTTCTTTCTTTTCTTACTTTCTTCTCCTCTTCAGTGTACTTTTCTGCTTTTGGATATGGGCAGTCTTTGATGAAGTGTCCCAATTTCCTGCAGTTGTAGCACATTAGTTTTGATTTATAATCATCTTTATCTTGAGAAGAAAAGTTAGGTTTAGAAGTAGAAGCATTGTTGTATTTGTTCTTCATTTTTCTTTTGTAGAACTTCTTGAAATTATTCATCAACAGTGCAACGTCTCCAGCAGTGTACTCCTTCTTGTTGAGTAGAGTGGCTTCATCAGATGAGTCAACTTCTTTGCTTTTCTGTGCTGGTCTTCTGGTGTTTTCAGCAGCAACCAGTGCAGCTGTGGGTCCTGAAGTTGAGGTTTCTTCAATACCCATCCTAGGCAGTTTATACTCATAAGCCTTGAGTACAGAAAACAGCTCTGTAAGAGAGATCTTCCCCAGATCCCTTGATTCTTCCATCGCTGTCACCTTCATGTTGAACTTAGGAGGTAAGGCCTTCAGTACTCTGATGGTTATCTCCTTGTCTGTGAAGGTTTTTCCAAGCTTCAATACTTCATTTAATATTCTTGTAAACCTTGTATCCATCTGATCAATGGTTTCAGAGGACTTCATCTTGAAGTTATCCAGCTTTTCCAGAGCAACACTCAGCTGATGCTCCTTGATAGCATCATTGCCTTCGCTCATATCTCTGACTTTGTCCCACATCTCTTTTGCAGTGTTGGATGAAGATGAAGATGAAGTGCAAAGAAGACAAGTAATTAAGGGAAGGTTTTGATGATTTCCAAAACATCATAATCAGCTAAGTATGGAAAGCTTAGTTCCCTTAGAAGAATTTTGAACAAGTAAAAGAAGACATCAGAAGAGTTCAAAGTTCAAAGCTCAGAAGACTAGTGATCTCTTGCTGAAACAGCGAACAGAAGGGTAGGTCATCAGCCGAGTCAAATCAGATGAGTTCAGTATTTGATCAGCAGAGTATCTATCAGAAGGGTCGTTTTGATCAGCAAAGTAGAAGAGATCAAGAGATTAGTCCAACGGTAATAAATGCACTTAGTGTAATAAATGCTGGAAGAGAAGGGTAGTAATGGCAAATGATTGAAGATATCCTCGGATCAGCAAAGTGCATTAAATGCAGCATTAAATGCGATGGACAGAAAGGTACTGTACACTGTACGATTGCTGCAGGGAGCCGTTTCAAAAAGAGCTGAATGATGGATTTGAAGATGTGATTTCCTTCAACGGTCATAAATTCAAATCCAAGTATAAATAGAGCAAAGTTCGAAGAGAGACATAACACAACAAAATCAGAGATCGAAATTTTGAAGCAGAATTTCTCTAAGTCTCAAAAGCTCGAACAGCTCACTCGTCTGGTGGAAGTCATCTGTTGACAGAAACCAAGTTGAAGAAATCAGAAAAACATTATCTGAGTGATTTTGTAATAGCTGAGTGTTGTGCGAAGTTAGGATCCGTCTTTGTGAGTGATTCTACTTCAGAGGATAGGTTTTCTTTGTGATTTCCTATTGCGAGCTTACAGCCTTCTCATTAGTTGTTTAGGTGTAAGTGGAGAAATATTGTAATCTAAGTGATTATAGTATAACCCAGAATCTGTGTGATCTGGAAGAGTGGACTAAAGGATTTTTATCCATATAACCACTATAAAAATTCTTTGTGTTATTTTGCATCTAAAGTTTTCTTGCATATTTAAAGTTTGCATATTTAAACACTTTGAATTGTCTAAAAGATTTTAAAAAGAAGTTTGTTAAAAACTGGGGATAAAATCTTTCAAGAACTTAGTCTACTTGTGAAAAACACTTTGAAACAATCCGCTGCAAGTATACTCTTTGAAAAACTGTTTTGCTGAAAAACAGCTAAGTTACTGTAAGAAGAGTGGTCAGTCGTCTGTTCAAGATTTGTTCACGATCAGACTATTCTGCTTACTGTTCTTCATCAGCTTAGTCTGCTGACAGAAGACTGAAAAGTTTTTAAGTTCGAAAAAAAATTTCAGAGGTCTATTCACCCCCCCCCCCCTCTAGACCTCATCTGACCACTTGGGACCAACATGCAGATTTGCAATGTTTGATCTTGTCAAACCGATCATTATCCAGGGCTTTAGTCATGATAAATCTTCCAATTTTGTCCAGGTTGAACAGCTTGATTTCTTCAGCTGTCATTTCGCTCAAGTCTTTTTCCACCACGGTATCAACTTCATTGATTTTTATCGTCTTGGTGAACTTGAATGGACCTTTTGTAATGCAAGTGAACATGTTGTCATTGTAGGCAGCGAGGAAAATCTCCATCCTGATTTTCCAGTCTTCGAAGGACATGCCAGCAATGTGGGGAACATGGTTTATGCATTCCATTTTCAAAAATTTTGATTTTTCAAAAAGATGCTTTTTTGAAAAAGTTTTCAAAAACCTTTGAAAAACACTTGGATCAAGCTCGTTGATCAGGCAGTTGATTCAAATGAACCACCTGCTCTGATACCACTTGTTGGTCCCAAGTGGTCAGATGAGGTCTAGAGGGGGGGGTGAATAGACCTCTGAAAATTTTTGAACTTAAAAACTTTTCAGTCTTCTGTCAGCAGACTAAGCTGATGAAGAACAGTAAGCAGGCTAGTCTGATCGTGAACAAATCTTGAACAGACGACTGACCACTCTTCTTACAGTAACTTAGCTGTTTTTCAGCAAAACAGTTTTTCAAAGAGTTTACTTGCAGCGGATTGTTTCAAAGTGTTTTTCACAAGTAGACTAAGTTCTTGAAAGATTTTATCCCCAGTTTTTACAAACTCCTTTTAAAATCTTTTAGACAATTCAAAGTGTTTAAATATGCAAACTTTAAATATGCAAGAAAACTTTAGATGCAAAATAACACAAAGAATTTTTATAGTGGTTATATGGATAAAAATCCTTTAGTCCACTCTTCCAGATCACACAGATTCTAGGTTATACTATAATCACTTAGATTACAATATTTCTCCACTTACACCTAAACAACTAATGAGAAGGCTGTAAGCTCACAATAGGAATTCACAAAGAAAACCTATCCTCTGAAGTAGAATCACTCACACAGATGGATTCTCACTTCGCACAACACTCAGCTATTACAAAATCACTCAGATAATGTTTTTCTGATTTCTTCAACTTGGTTTCTGTCAACAGATGACTTCCACCAGACGAGTGAGCTGTTCGAGCTTTTGAGACTTAGAGAAATTCTGCTTCAAAATTTCGATCTCTGATTGTTGTTGTGTTCTTTCTCTTTTCGAACTTTGCTCTATTTATACTTGGATTTGAATTTATGACCGTTGAAGGAAATCAATTCTTCAAATCCATTCTTCAGCTCTTTTGAAAACGGCTCCCTGCAGCAATCGTACAGTGTACAGTACCTTTCTGTCCATCGCATTTAATGCTGCATTTAATGCACTCTGCTGATCCGAGGATATCTTCAATCATTTGCCATTACTACCCTTCTCTTCCAGCATTTATTACACTAAGTGCATTTATTACCGTTGGACTAATCTCTTGATCTCTTCTACTCTGCTGATCAAAACGACTCTGCTGATAGGTACTCTGCTGATCAAATACTGAACTAATCTGATTTGACTCGGCTGATAACCTACCCTTCTGTTCGCTGTTTCAGCAAGAGATTACTAGTCTTCTGAGCTTTGAACTTTGAACTCTTCTGATGTCTTCTTTTACTTGTTCAAAATTCTTCTAAGGGAACTAAGCTTCCATACTTAGCTGATTATGATATTTTGGAAATCATCAAAACCTTCCCTTAATTACTTGTCTTCTTTGCACTTCATCTTCATCTTCATCCAACAGTAGCCTTTATCTCCAGTGCGTTGTAGTCAGCCTTCGCTGTATCGTAGTATTCCATCACTTGATCAGTCCAGATCACTCCCTCGTTGTATTCCATGAAGTTTACCAAATTTGCAGATTTGAACTTTTCCAGAAGTTCCTTCATCAGATTTGTGCCGGATTGGTAATAGGAATCATACACAAGGTACATACCTTCAGCAGCCATTTTCGATCTGTAGAAGTTAGAGAGAAAAACGAAGAGATTTTGCAGAAAACTTGCTCAAATTTCTCACAAGTGCTTTTGAATGTTTAGGGTGCGTAAAGAACTACACGGCTGATCAGATAGGGATTTATAGAGTTAGGGTATCTTGGATTCCGTGATACCAGCCAACCGTTAGATCCGTTTCTTGTCAGTGCTGATCGTGCGGCGTCAGTTGCGACCTTTCAAATTCAAAAGATATTTTATGAGGAGCGGGAAAAAGTACCGCCCTTCTGTCACTTGTAAAAGCGTGTTTTGAAGTAAAACGTTTTTAAAATATTCAGCTTTTACGTGAGCGATCAGATGAGTAACATAAATACTTATCTGATGGACTAGTGTCCTGATGACACAGTTGTTATCAGAGAATGCCAATAGCTGATAACCTTCCTCAGCTGTTTGTCAATCCAGCTAGATAGAGAATCTTCAATCTTCAAGATTTTAATCTTCTGTTGAAACCATAACTTCAACTAACTGACATTAACAGATTTCATCCTTTAATCAGAAGTACCGCTAGTCTTACACGTTCCCCCTGACTATAAGAATTCATAAGTTAACTAGTTTGTTGAAAGTTAATCCTTGAAGATAAATATGATGTGTAAGCTGTTGAACTCTAGTCTTCTGATGAGTTCCCCCTCAGCTTATGCATCCAATTTTAATAAACCCAGTTCAGCTCTTAGAGTTGAAAACCTTGACTCACTTAGAGGTTTTGTGAAGATGTCAGCAATCTGATTTTCAGTAAATACATATTCTATCAAGACATTTCCTTTCTCCACGTGATCTCTAATAAAATGATGTTTGATCTCAATATGTTTAGTCCTTGAATGACTTGTAGTATTCTGAGTGAGACTGATTGCACTTGTATTGTCACAGTAGATTGGTATTCCACTGATTTTGATATTGTAGTCTTCAAGTTGATGTTTCAACCATAAGATTTGTGCACAGCAAGCTCCAGCAGCTATATACTCAGCTTCAGCAGTAGATATAGAAACTGAAGTTTGTTTCTTACTCATCCATGAGATCAGACGACTGCCTAAGAACTGGCAGGCACCTGTTGTGCTTTTTCTGTCAATCTTGCAGCCTGCAAGGTCAGAATCTGAATATCCAATAAGCTCAAATCCAGACTCTCTAGGGTACCATAATCCCAATTCTTGAGTGCCTTTAACATATTTCAATATCCTCTTGGCAGCTAAGAGATGAGATTCTTTGGGGTTTGATTGAAATCTTGCACAGACCCCAACAGAGTACATGATATCAGGTCTGCTGGCTGTTAGATATAACAGTGACCCAATAATGCCTCTGTATTTGGTTATGTCTACTGATTTGCCATCTTCATCTTTATCCAAATGAAGACTTGTAGACATTGGAATTGTAGCAGTAGAGCTAGTTTCCATACCAAATTTCTTGAACAGATCCTTTGTGTATTTTGCTTGGCTGATGAAGATTCCATCAGGCAACTGTCTAACTTGCAAGCCAAGAAAATAGTTAAGTTCTCCCATCATGCTCATTTCAAACTTGTTCTGCATCAGCTTTGAGAACTTATCACACATCTGTTGATTAGTTGAACCAAAAATAATATCGTCCACATAAATTTGCACAAGCAAAATATGTTCTTCCCATTCAATAGTGAACAGGGTCTTGTCAACTTTACCTTTGCGAAATCCTTTAATTAAAAAAAAGTCAGATAAAGTATCATACCATGCTCTTGGAGCCTGTTTCAGTCCATAAAGAGCTTTCTTCAGACGATATACTTTATCCTCTTCTTAATATACTTCAAATCCAGGAGGTTGTTCAACATAAACTTCTTCTTGCAATTCTCCATTGAGAAAAGCTGATTTCACATCCATCTGATAGACTGTGAAATTCTTGTGAGCAGCGTAGGCAAGAAAGAGTCTAATTGCCTCTAGTCTTGCTACTGGTGCAAATGTTTCATCAAAGTCAATGCCTTCTTCTTGGCAGTAACCCTTGGCCACTGGTCTTGCTTTGTTTCTGGTGACTTCACCATCTTCATTCATTTTATTTCTGAATATCCACTTAGTGCCAATGACTCTTTGATGACTTGGTCTAGGAACTAAGTACCAGACTTCATTCCTTTCAAATTGATTTAGCTCCTCTTGCATAGCTTCAATCCAGTTGGAGTCACTGAGAGCTTCTTCAATTTGTTTAGGCTCAATTTGAGATAGAAAACTAGCAAACATAGCATCTTGTGCAGCAGCTCTTCTTGTTTTCACTCTGTCTAATGGATCACCAATCACTAACTCTGGTGGGTGATTTCTGAGCCATCTGAGATCAGGTTGCAAATCATAATGTTGTCCTTTGTCTTGATCTTGCAACACTACTGTTGGAGATCCAGTAGTAGTCTGTTGAACATTTGCAGTCTGTTGAACAGTCTCTGGTCTTTCAGCTGTTTGCAACTCGTCTGTTAGACAATCAGCACTGTGATTTTGAACAGCACTTGAGTTATCAGCTGGGTTGAGATCAGGTAGTATGATGGGAACATATTCTTCATTCTTTCCAACATTCATCTTCTGTAAATCAGTAGACAGATTTTGATTAGCATTTTGATTCTTTTCAGAAGATTGACTTGGCTCATCAAATACTACATGAATGGATTCTTCTATTAGTAATGTTCTTTTATTGAAAACTCTATAAGCTTTACTAACAGTTGAGTATCCTACAAAGACAACTTCATCAGCCTTTTCTGCAAATGCAGTGAGGTGATTTTTACCATTATTTAAAACATAGCATTTACAACCAAATATCTTAAAGTAATGAATGTTTGGCTTCCTGTTGTTCCAAACTTCATATGGAGTCTTGTTTTGGTGCTTGTTGATCATGCATCTGTTTTGGGTAAAACATGCTGTATTTGTTGCTTCTGCCCAAAATCTTTGAGGCAGCTTTGCTTCAGCTATCATGGTCCTGACAGCTTCTTTTAGTGTTCTGTTTCTCCTTTCAGCAACACCATTCTGTTGAGGGGTTCTAGCAGATGAGTACTCATGATGTATTCCTTTGATGTTACAGTACTCTTCAACAGTAGAGTTTGTAAACTCTGTCCCTCTATCTGATCTGATCTTCAATATTTTGATACTCTTCTCATTCTGGATCAGTTCCATCAGATTGGTAAGATGTTCCTTGGTTTCACTTTTCTTCTTCATGAAAATCACCCAAGTATATCTTGAATAATCATCCACAACAGCTAGGCAGTATTTCTTTCCACCATTGCTGACTGGATCAATGGGTCCAAATAAGTCCATATGTAGCAGCTCCAATATCCTTCCAGAAGATTGATGCTTCTTGCTTTTGAACGATGACTTGATTTGTTTACCCTTCTGACAGGCGTCACAGAGCTTATCTTTGCTCATGACTGTTTTAGGAATCCCTTCTACCAAATCATTCTTGATTAATCTGTTGATGGTCTTGAAGTTTAAATGATTCATTCTTTTGTGCCATAGCCAACTAACTTCACTTGGTGTTGATGCCACCAAACAAATACTTGAATTCTTGTCAGCAGAATTCCAGTCGACTATGTAGATATTTCCTTGTCGTCTTCCAGATAAAATTACCTTCTTCGTACCAATCTGTTCAACGTAGCACTTATCTGTTGAGAAGATGACTGAATATCCCTTGTCACAAAATTGACTTATGCTCAGCAGGTTGTACTTTAGGCCTTTAACATATGAGACGTCAGATATCTCTATGTTTCCTTTGATAACTCTTCCTTTAGCTACAATCTTGCCTTCTTTGCTGTCTCCAAATGTAACACTTGGACCATCCACAGCAACTGCATCAGTCAGCTCATGTATGTTTCCACACATGTGTCTTGAACATCCACTGTCCAAGTACCAAATCTTCTCTACTTTACTCCTACTCCTAATCCTAACCTACAAAACAAAAATAAAATTGTTTTAGGTACCCTTATTGAGAGGGTCCTGAAGGATTAGTTCCACCTTTGACAACCCAAGATGTTGATGTCTTAGGCTTCTTAGGTTTCTGAGTTTTGACAGGAGCATGAACAGTTTTATTTTCATCATAGTTATCAGATAAGTCATGTTGATGATCAGTATGATAAGGAAAATGTTCATAAGCAGGGTAAGGTGCATGATAAGCAGGATATGCATGCATTGGATGAGCAGGGTAAGGTGCATAGTAACTAGGAAACTTAGGTGCATGATACATAGGATGATATGCAGCAGGTTGCACATAATATGACTCATTTCCATACCAAGCATTTTGATTTTTCTTATTCTTATGCTTCTTTGGTTTACTTACAACTTGCTCATTAACAGACGACTTAGTTTTCTTACTAGTCTGATTAGTCTTAACCTTATCAGAAGACTTCCTAGGACTCTTCTGTTTGGGTTTACTAGTCTGTTTTTCTACACTAGGCTCTTTGCTCTTTTTAGCCTTAGGAGATTTCTTCTCCTTTACTACTTTCTCTGATGAGGTAGGTTTAGAAGTTTGAACATACAGAATGACCTTACTATTGTCAGCAGAAATGAATTTTTCAGTATGGTTCAATTCTAGTTTATCTTTTTCTAAAGGTGTCTCCTGTTTACTAGATGTAGGCATGGATGCAACAGTTGACTTATCATGAGACTCAATAATTTTCTCAAGTTCCATGATTTTTCCTTTATAGACCTCACATTCAGCTTTCAGAGATTCATGCTCTTGCTCAAGCTGTTTATACTCAGCTGATTCTTTAGGCTTTTCAGCTTTAAGTTTCAGTGAGTTATTTTGCTCTTTTAGCAAGCTCATCTCTTCCTTAAGCTTAACAAATTCTCCAGCAATAGTAGTATTATTTAACATCATTTGCTCTAGAGAATCAAATAGTTCATTATTTGGAGGAGTTACCTCATCCTCGGAGTCATCAGATTCCTTAGCCATCAGGCAGAGGAGAGCAGGTTTCTCTTCATCAGAAGATTCTTCGTCAGACGTGTCTGAATCTGAATCAGATGAGTGGACAGCAGCAAGCTTTTCTGCTTCAGCTACCATTGCTTTCCCTCTTTGATGCTTTCTTTCTTTTCTGATTCTCTTCTCTTCTTCAGTGTATTTCTCTGCTTTTGGATATGGACAGTCTCTGATGAAATGTCCCAATTTCCTGCAGTTATAACACATTAGTTTTGCTTTATAATCATCTTTTTCTTGAGAAGAAGAGTTAGGTTTAGAAGTAGAAGCAGCATGATTGTATTTGTTTTTCATCTTTCTCTTATAAAACTTCTTGAAGTTGTTCATCAATAATGCTACATCTTCAGCAGTGTACTCCTTCTTGTTGAGTAGTGATGCTTCATCAGATGAGTCCACATCTTTGCTTTTGTGAGCTGGTCTTCTTGGATTTTCAGCAGCAACAAGTGCAGCTGTGGGACTTGAAGTTGAGGTTTCTTCAACACCCATTCTAGGCAGTTTATACTCATACGCCTTGAGTACGGAGAACAGCTCTGTAAGAGAGATTTTTCCCAAATCTCTTGATTCTTCCATAGCTGTCACCTTCATGTTGAACTTAGGGGGTAGGGCCTTCAGAACTCGGACAGTGATCTCCTTGTCAGTAAAGGTCTTTCCCAGCTTTAGGACTTCATTCAATGTTCTGGTAAACCTGGTATCCATCTGATCAATGGTCTCTCCAGATTTCATCTTGAAGTTGTCCAGCTTTTCCAAAGCAACACTGAGCTGATGCTCTTTGATGGCGTCGTTTCCTTCACTCATGTCACGAACCTTGTCCCACATCTCCTTTGCAGTTTTGCAATGTTTGACCTTGTCAAACCGATCATTATCCAGGGCTTTGGTCATGATGAAACGGCCAACTTTATCCAGGTTGAACAGCTTTATTTCTTCGGCTGTCATCTCTGTTAGATCTTTTTCCACCACCAGTTCAGCTTCATCAACTATAATGGTCTTGGTGAATTTGAATGGACCTTTAATGATACATGTGTACATGTTGTCATTATAGGCTGCTAGAAAGATTTCCATTCTAATATTCCAGTCCTCAAAGGACATACCAGCAATGTGGGGAACATGACTGATACAATCCATTTTTCAAAAAGTTTTGATTTTTCAAAAATATGCTCTTTTGAAAAAGTTTGAAAACCTTTGAAAAACACTTGGATCAAGCTCGTTGATCAGGCAGCTGATTCAAATGAACCACCTGCTCTGATACCACTTGTTGGTCCCAAGTGGTCAGAAGAGGTTTAGAGGGGGGGGGGGGGTGAATAAACCACTTTAAAAAATTTCTTACTATTTAACTTTAAAACTTTCACTTTAACTGAACAGACTAAGCTGATCAGATTAGTTAGTTACAATTCTGTTCGCGAACAAATCTTTGAACAGCCTTGTTGACCACTCGTCTGATTGTTACTTAGCTGATTTTGCCAAAATCAGTTTTAATACTTAGAGTACTTGCAGCGGATTTTCAAAGTGTTTTTCACAAGTAATCCTAGTAGTTTGAAAAATGTTTCCCCAGTTTTATAAACTCCTTTAAATTCTTTCTCAAACAGTTAAGTTAATGTGTTTTATGCAAACTGAAAATATGCAAGTAAAAGCAAACAAAAACACAAACAATTTTTATAGTGGTTATATGGATTTGAATATCCTTTAGTCCACTCTTCCAAGTCACAAAGATCTTGGGTTATACTAAAAACACACAGTAATCAGTATACTCTGCTTACGCCTTACAACAAATGAACAGGCCGTAAGTTCGCAGTAAGAAATCACAAAGAGATCCTACTTCTCTGAAGTAATATCACTCACTAAGATGGATATCTACTTCGCACAACACTCAATGTTTACAAAATCACTCAGAAGATGTATTTTTCTTGATTCTTCAACTCTGCTTTCGTCAACAAATGACTCAGCTGATGAGTGAGCTGTTCTTGAGACTTAAAGAATTTTGCTTCGGAAATTTTCTCAGAAAGTGTGTTGCTTTTTTTCTTCTTCGTCTCTTCCAGCTATTTATACTTGAGGATTGAAAAGTGTCCGTTGAAGAGAGACAAGATTCAAATTCCTCGAGTACTGGTCCTTAAAATCCGCGAACGGCTCTTTTGCAGTCTGTCCGTACTGTGAACAGTACTATTCTGCAGGCAGCATTAAATGCAGCATTAAATGCACCCAGCTGATGCGAAGCATTTCTTCAATCATTTGTCTTTAATAACCTTGTACTTCAGCATTTATTACTCCAAGGGGCATTTATTACCGTTGGGAACACTTCATGATCTTCTTCACTTTGCTGATGAAAGTACGCGTCTGATGGCGAACAAAGCTGATCTCAAACTTGAACAAATCTGATTTGAGTCGGCTGATCTTCACCAGTCTGATAATTTTTCTTCAGCAGATCAGAAGTCTTGGACCTTGAAACTTTGACTCTTCTGATGTCTTCTTTACTTAGTCAAAATTCCTTGATAAGTTTATCAGCTAAGTTACTCCATACTTAGCCAAATATGAAGTTTTGGAATGCATCAAAACCTCCCTTATCAAACTTCCTTTAGAGCCTTCATCTTCATCCTTATCCAACAATAAATGTAATCTTAAATATGATAAGAATGTTATTGTTCGAGTTATATATGAATTAATATTTTGTACGATGCTATTGAGAATTTCAAAATCCTGTTTAATATTCATTTAGAAGTTAAATCATTTTCAAAAAGTTTATTCGTGATATAAGTTTTTTTCCATAAGTTTCTTGTCCATTAATTTTTCATCATTCTATTGTCACAATATAATAGATAAATGTTCGACGAATAACTTTAATTATAATGTTATTATCGAAGATTTAAAAATGAGATTATACTCCCTCTGTCCCAAATTAATTGTAATTTTACGTGTTTTCACACATATTAAGATACCTACTAAATAGCCTCAGTTTTAGGGAAAAAATAAGTTATATACCTAAAATAATTTTTTTATTTATTTATCTCAACATTAGCTATTTACACATTATTCAAGTTTTACAGTCTCTCTCTTACTAAAATATGTAGTTAATTGTGTATTGAAATCCTAAAGTGACAAATAATTTGGAACAATTTTTTTTTCTCTAAATCGACAAATAATTTGGGACAGAGGGAGTAAATAGTATTGTCAAAACTTAAATAAATAATTTAAAATTAAAACAAATTATTATTTACAGAAGTGTATATATATATATATATTTATATGTATACATATATACATTATTATAAATATGTATATATACACATATATACTTCTGAAGTTTAAATGTAATGTTTTGTTAGACATTTTATAGTGTGTATTTTTAGTTTGTATTTAGAGGTGACCTCAAACAAAAATATGTATATACAGAGGCGGACCTACAGGGGGGCGGGTGGGGGCGCCCGCCCCCCTCCCCCCCCCAGCAAAATTTTTTTTTTTACTAGTAGTTCATATCTATTATTATTATTATAGTAGTATATTATATATTCTTGTTAGTACCTTTAAATTCCTAAAGGAAATAATCTTGTGAATAAAAAATCTTTGTCTACTTTAATTAAATGTGTGGTCAGATCTTAGAGAATGGTGTACTTTAATGAAAATGCAGTAGAGTTGCTTAAGTTAAGCTCGGCTTTGGATCCTAGGTGTGGCTATAAATCATTTAACATCAATCATATTTGCGAACTAGTTGAAAAGTTCTATCCAGCTGAATTCACAAGTCAAGAAAGATTACATATTAGATATCAGTTAGAGCTTTTTGAATCTGAAATTCAAGGAAATGTTGATTTTCAACATGTCTCGACTCTTTGTGAGTTGTGCCAAGTATTGTCAAAGACGAAAAAGTCAAACATTTATTATCTTATTGACAGGTTGATCCGACTTCTTTTGGTTCTTCCTGTTTCCACAGCGACATTTGAACGTGCATTTTCAGCTATGAAACTTCTGAAGACAAGGTTGCGGAGTAAAATGGAGGACGATTTCTTATCTAGTTCTTTAATAACGTATATTGAGAAAGAAATTGCTCAAAGTTTTGATAGTAATTCTATCATAGATGAATTTGCTATCATGAAAAAACGTAGTGCACAATTTAAGATGTCAAAGTAAACTTTTAGTTACTAATATTTTCATTGAAATGTATATTCAACTGTCTTCTTAAGTCGATTCATATTTTTCTTATGTCTAGTGATTTTTTTGCATATTATATATTTTTTATTATCTTATTTGATTAGATATATTATCAATATCAAGTATCATAAGACTTATCGAAATATTAAAAATAAATTTTGATAATCATAATATTTTATATAATTTAAGTATATACTTTCCATTTTAATCTCGCCCCCAGGGACTAAAATTTCTGGGTCCGCCCCTGTGTATATATATTTTATATATAATCAGCTGTTTTATTTGGTGATCATTAATTCGATTTTTACATTTTACTAGCTAAATTGGGACCAATTAACTTCTTGATGATTAATATGAGAATATCTTCGCTAACCAATAGTAATAGCTTTATAAAACTTGGAATTTGTATTTATGTGGTAATTGCTTTGAGTATTGTCCAACAAAGTGTTTATCAATGACTAAAGAACATGAACTTTCTACTTCTAATCGTCAAGAATTGAACTATAATCAAATTGTTTTTAGGTCAGTTACCGGTGACAATAATTGATGATTACACAATTCGAACAATTTCATATAATTCACCTCAAATAAAAAATGTAAAAAATTCTTGATTCAAAAAACATTTCTAAACTCAAAATAAAAATATCTTTTGGATCTAAATGAATGAGGTTTTTGCTTGCTCCGTACAAAGAAGCAGTTGGTTGGTGAGAATCGTGACTTAATTTGGATTTTTCTTAATTTTTTTACTAAATATATATTGGTTATAACACACAAATAATAATTATAATTATATATATTACAGTATACTAAATAAAAGTAGTACTTTTAAAATCAGAGGTCGATTTTCCTGACTTTTATTAAACTATTGAATTCTATATCTCATAAATTTATTTATTATACAATTATAGTTGAATAAAATACTACAAAAACGTCTCAGTATAATAAAATGTTATTACATGAAAGTTTAACTAATATAGCTTTTTTTTGTCAATTAATATAATTGATATCAAATATGTCTTCTAAACATGTAATATAAGACAATATGTAATATATATATTGAAAACAAACAAAGTTTCGCCAAAATAATTAAGAAAGAACATATATTAACTCGAAATAATATATCTTTATAAATAACTTCCTAAAAAGGACTTCACGAATAATTTGCTTAGAGTATTAAGACTTTGTATTAAAACATAACTTCTTATTAGAAAGTACTCCCTCCATTCTCTTTTACATGTCACTTTTGAAAGAAAAAAAAATTCCACAGTACATGTCACTTTAGAATTTCAAGATAGACTTAAATGTTAGTTTGACATTTTTACCCTTCTTCAATCCTAATACTATATTTAATATCTCCTAATTTTCAAAATATTTACTCATATTTTTTAAGGGTAATTTTGTCCAACTACCCTTTAATTTTTCTAAAATCTAGAGCATTAAATGATTTCTTAATCTTTGTGAAACAACCTTAAACGACATGTAAAAGGGAATGGAGAGAGTAACAAACATGTAGACTCATAAATAGGTTACCAATTAAAATAATTTTATTACCAATCCTGCTATATTTTTTAATCTTTATCTTGGGCCAAGAGAATTTTTAGAAAGCCCACGACATCTTCATTATTTAACAGATAGTTTTTTAGCCCAGATCCTACCTATTTGGTTTATACTTAAGCCCACTTATATTCAATTTTGATTTAACAATAACAGAACAGGGCAACAGCTCCGCGCTATGCGCGGTGCGGGACCCCTAGAATATATACTCACTCCGTCCCATTTATTTTGCTCTCTTTGCTATAGTACTCGATCAAATTTTTCAATATTTTAGGTGACTTATCATATTAAATTATTCACATTTGTGGTGTATTAAACCTTTATATATTAATATATATAGTGTTATAAGATATTATCAACTTATTAGTAAAATATATTAATTAAATTATTTATTATAATTTTTACAAATTTAATCAAGTTGACTGGTCAACTATACCTGTGGAGAAAAATATTGGGACGGAGGGAGTATAATTTATTTCGAGGGAAGTGGAACACTATTACATGGAGACTTTTTTGTCCCATGCCTGCAGCAACAATATATATATACATTTAAAAAAAGACACAAGTTGGCTTGGAATACAAAGCAAGCGTGCGTTGTTCGAATTTGCTGGTAATGTTAATCTATTCGGAATTAGAGGAATATATTAATTAATGATGCATTGGAAAAATTGTTTCCCTAAGTTTTTAGAAATAATATTAGGTTGAGCTTTTTTATAAAATAAATTACTTAGTACCATATATATATATTCTTTTAGAGGTTATATGCATGTAAACAAGAAAAATAAGGCAAGTGATCATGTGCGGAAAGCTTATGAAAGTGTCAAACTTGACTACATACATAATAATTATAGAGATGACGCATGGTCCTTTAGCTAGGGAGGCTATATATGGATCCTCTGTTACATACATAATTATTATATATGAGTAGGTTAGCGGTAGTTTTTATTTATTATTTACCGAGCTCAATTTCGTAGTGGTTAGGTTGTAAGAATTCTGTCCGATTTATATAAATATTTTGAAATAAATGGATAAATCGATATTTTTTGAAATAAAAAAATTAATAAATGCAAAATTCCAACAGATTAAATGGTGGAACATTGTGATTTTATAGAACTAATTAAGAGATTATGGATTTGACTTCTTGCCTAAAGTAGTTGCTGAACTATATATAATGATTTTTCCGTGGATCATTTTATTATGATCACTAATTAATTAATGCATTAGCATTAGGTCTACATTCGAAAGACGTCATGAGTTTGATGTTTGTTATTTTGTATTATAATGATGAGGTGTAGCTAGGTTTACTTTAATTAAACTGTATAATTTAGTTGTATGCTGAAAGTTACTGTATTATTATAAATAATAGGGGAGGGAAGGGGAGGGTAGATAGACATTTGAATGAAATGAATTATCAATTTTGACTAAATGATTGGTTTGAATGAATTATCCTCTAATTAAATTAACACTAAAACTTAATCAATGTCAATGGGTGAAGAGGGGGCATCGGGTTCTGAATCCATTATGCTTTCTAAGATTACTAAATGATGACTACTTATATATATATATTATGTTAGGACCGACTTCTTAGATTATATATTAATTAGGTTATTCCTGAATTTACTTGTTTTCCTAAAGTTAGAAATCTAACGCGTAATTTGATCAGAGCAAAAAATCTCTCTACATCATGGTCTTTACAATTTTTGTGAAATCGATTTCACAAATGATGAGAGTAAATCAAGTTCATGACGTTCGTCTGGAATACTCAATCATATTTCACAAGCCCTCAAATTAATTAACTTTATCGAAGAACAATTAATGAATGTTTTGTATAAAATTAAAGTACCCAAAAAGAAATTTATTATATATCTACAAGATGTTCTTAAGCAAGTACAAGAGGTTCGTCGAGAAGATTCAATTAAATTATTTCTTTTGATCCAGAATTAAGAATATATACTACTCATGAATTAATGATTGGGTTAATTACAAGGACCTCCCCTGAGGTTTGGTAAAACTTCCGTTCATTCCCCTCTAAGAATACTAATTACTCGGACCTCCCCTGAGGTTTGCAAAACCTTACAAAACCCTAATGGAGACTAACGGAGGTGGATGGAATGCGTGAAATTACCCTCTTGCCCTCATCAATTTTAATTACTTCGACCTCCCTAAGGTTTACAAAACCTTACAAAAATTTATATTTGCCTATTAGTCCCCAAACTTTAATAAAATTAAATTTACACATAAAAAGAAAAGAAAAACTAACCCCACCCCGATTTATATCACATAAAAAAGAAAAAAATAGTTTATTAATTATGCAATTAATAGTAATAATAAATATGTAAATAAGATTTTATTTTTGTATTTTATAATAAAATATTATTTAATTGTATTGTATTTAAGTAAGATATAAATTTATGATTTCATTGTTAAAAATATTAAACACTTATATATATATATATATATATATATATATATATATATATATATAAGTTTAAAACTGAAATTACCCATAAATTTAATTAAATTATCCATAAATTTAATTATTTACAAATACCTCATAGATAATTATTTTATAAAAGGGTATTTGAATTAGTATCTTTAAATTTTGTGAAAAAAATATTTATTGATTTTTTTAGTTAAATTTTTATAAAATACATATTTCAATAATGTATAATTTATCAATAGCGTAAAAAATAATTTATTAATTATGTAAACAAGATTTATTTTATAGTAAATATTATTTAATAGTATTGGGTTTAAGTAATATTGGTGTCGAAATGTGTCTATTTTTTTAAGGCGTGTTTATATCCTCAATATATGGCCTAGTTTATTGGGTAGGAGTGATAAATAAGAAAAATTGTTTGATGTACATTTTGGTGCAACAAATTTATGAATTTTGTCAAATTAGTGTCTCCATACCAATACATAGTAGTGGGAATGAGATCATTGGACCAACTTTTATTAAATTTAAGGAATGAAAGTAATCTTATCTTTGTTACCAAATAATTTTTGATTATATATATTCAATGAATAAAGGTGTAAATTTTTTTTTGAAAAAAATAATTGTTGACTTTAATACACGCAAAATTTCTTCTCTTCCTTCATTCGTTCATAACTATGGCAACAATTTTCATTTATCTATACTTTTCCAAATAATTTGTACAATTCAAATCCTATCCAATAAACCTCATTGTTCTACTTGCATCTGTTTTGGTTCCTTTATTTCGTTTATGCCCCTACTATTTAGTTCCTTTTATTAAATGTCATGAAAGTTGATGTTGGTAGGTTTAAATCTTTTGATTCGATTGAAGTCATTAGCCGGGATTTTAGCATTTTGCACCTAAAATTATAGGATTTTGGCACTTTTCTTCATGAAAATATAACTTATTTGGCATTTTGCACCCTAAATATATAATGTTTTGATATTTTTAACCTCAACTTATATTTTTGGCAGATTTTTTTTTTTTTTGTTTTAACCAAATTACTAGCTATTAGTGATTAATTAGTTAAGAACTCTTATTTATTTTTTGTGTACCAAAAAATTATTATATTATAGGGTGTAAAGTGTCAAAATTTTTGAGTCAAGGTGTAAAGTATCAAAATTCTATAATTCCATGGTGCAAAATTTCAAAAACCCTTATTAGATTATCTCCAATAGACCTCTTAAATTCATGTCTCTAATCTTAAAATTTAAGGATGAACAATGTTATACATTCTCACTTTTATTTTGCACTCCAACAGCTTATTTATAATTTAAAATTCTACTTTTAAATAATCACACTACACCGCTCCACTCCAACTTTAACACACTAATTTTACTTCTAAAATTTTACTTTGGACTCTCAAATATGAGAATCCAAACTTATAAAAATTTGGCACTCTTACAAAGACTCCCTTAGAGTTCATTTTTTATGCAATTCTTATAAATTCTCTTATATTTTGGAATATAAGAACTCCCTTAAGGTCTTAGTCATGTACTTTTAGTTTGTGTCTTTTCGATTGGAATATAAATTTTACTTTCCAAAAAAATAAAAAATCCTATCCAAGAATGAATAAATGCCAAAGAATATAAATTTTTATTTGTTACACAACTTTTTTAACTAATTCACTTTTAGTATAACTTTATACTTATATAAATACTATTAATCTATTGAATAAAAAATAAAAGGTGTTTTCGCATTTATCCACACAAAAAAATTTCACACTATAAAACTCTGTGTTTGGAGAATTTAAGGGGCCGTTTGGCCCTGCGTTTGTGGAGCCCAAAACCAGTTTTGGGCTCTAAACGCAATTCTTCATCCGTTTGGCCCCCAAAAGTAATTGTCACGTTGGCGATTTTCTGATGATCCAGAAGTTTAAAAAACAAAGGCATAGTAAAAGCACCTAAAATGGTACTTTTGCAAACGTCGCATATTTGTTCTTTTCAAAAGTCTCTTCTACCCTCATAATATTTAATGAAACCCACTATAATTGTAAATATAAATATTTGGAACCATTATTTTTCATTCTTGCACTTATCTACATTTTTGAAAGCATTTTTGAAAAGACAAAACCAAACGCTTAATCAATTCTAGTAAAAGTAATTTTGTTAAAAGCAAGTATACTATAATCAATTATTATAAAAGCAATTATACAATCGTTAGGCCAAACTCACCCTTAGTATTGATGGATTTTGGTTCAATCTCGTGACTTTTGACGGATTGGGTTCATGAAACTAAACAAAAAACATATTTATAAATTTACATGTAAATTTTTGAAATATATAAAATATTGATTTGACACATGTCATTTTTTCCTTCAAACTATTTAAAAAAAATATTGATTTGACACTTACTTCTTAATTTTTTCACACCCCAACATTTAAAATCAATACAAGTAAGGGTGTAGAGATACATAGAATGGCTTTTACAGAGTATTTATTCCGGTTCTATTTTCATTGTACTTTCTTGTGAAAAAATATATTTACATATAAAAAAACTTTTACATGTGGTATGTGTGCAATAAACATTTATCGCACTAAATATAACTAGTAATCTCTTTAATGTAACTTATGTTGATAATTTTTGTTGTTTGGCCGGGGGGGGAGGGGACTTTTTTTTATTGGTAACATACTCCATGTATTTTTAAAACTGTGACAATAATATTAAAGTAAATTAAGTTGAACTAATACTATAATTTTGTAAAACACTGTAACTACTAAAGCAAAGACTTGGGAGATGAAAAGGGGAGTTCTCTAGTAATTTATTGAGCTAGGAACTTGTTTGATAATTTTTTTTTTTTTTTTTTTTTTTGATAACCCAGGTGTACAAGCTTACACTTGACTAATCCTGGACCCTCAGAACCCTTGCCCTAGAACCCTGAAGGATGTAAATCGCAGGATGTGCCTCCACCAAGCCCCGGGTTCCCACCATACTGCTGTACACTCTGCGCACAAAGGGGTCTTCACCACAAATGACCCTTAGATAGACCCATAGAAATGCTTCCATCCAAGTTCCAAATGGGATTCGAACCCCCACCCTTGCCGCTGTTTTTTGTTTTAATTGTTGGTAGTGAGAGCTTTACCAATACATACATTCCAAAAGATGTGTAATTACGCTATGTTTTTGCTAGTTTATTTTCTTTGATAGCTAATAATCAATTGCTAATGGAAGGGAGTGCTAATGTGCTTCTTATCTTCTGTTTTCGTTCTCAAAAAAAAAAAAAATCTTCTGTTTTCTCCTTTGTAATTTGCAATGTAGTTCATGCAAGATGATTCTAAATTATGCTTAGCTGAGGACACCAAGAAACTGATGGTTGGATGCCCTGGTAAGATTTAATTTAAATCTAAATTATACGTATTGTCGTCATCCTCTCTTTTTCCTGTTGTCACGATTATAACTCTGTACTTCTGTTGTAGAATGATACTTTGATTATAAAACTGTTGCAGCCAGGTATCTAGACACCAGTAAGTATACCAATTTCTTCTTAACGATCTTGTGTATTAGTGTTGAATAAAACACTAATTTGAGATATTAATTTGATATTTTTCTTTAAAATTGTTGGGATTAGTTCATTTTTATATATTCAGTGTTTGATGTTTGTTTTACTTATTTAGCTCTTCTAATGTTGCATGTGTTTAGAGTAGATGCTCCTGATGTTGGTGGATGAAATGAAAGGCCTTATCTTTGGAAAGAATTAGAGATTTGTTTGTGGTAGCAAGTTGCTTGATGTTGTTTGGGATCAATGTTAGGATTTGTTTGCAAGAAAATGAAATTCTTATAATTATTATTGATTCGTGGATTTGTCATATATGGATTTCATTTACATTGTATTTTTATAAAGGATGAATCTATTGCAGTGATAAGACAAAAATTGAATTATATTAATTTCATAAACATGATTCATGACCATATAATTATTTAAAAAAAACGATTAATGACCATATCCCGCTGCCAGATATTGTAGATGTTGCACAAACAATCTTACATAATGAATCATGCAGTGCTGAACACTTTTGAGACACGGACATATAAGGTTTTGATATGTGTCTGACACGTTACGTGGCTCGTTTAGAAATTATAATAAGGGAAATTTACCTAGACACTCCTTGGGTTTAGGCCTAATTACAGGAACTTACCCTCTTGTTTGAAAAATTACCAAGACACCCCCTCTGACAAAACAGTATTACAAAATGTCCCTTTACGGCGTCAATTTTTAACGGCAGAGGATGACGTCATCAATTTATTTTAATGTTTTTCCAATTTTGCCCTCGGTCAACTTTTTTGAAATGTTGACTTTTTTTAGTTTACATATATGGTATTTGTGACTTATTTTATGTTAGAGGGAGTGTATTTGTGGGCTGAATGTGCAATTTACTCATCATCTTCACACCACCAAACTGAACTCCTCGCTGAAAATGGAGGAAACCGTATCACCTTAAACCAAAAATCTGTCCCACAACTAAAATCACCAAATTAAAGCCACAATTATCCGCAAACAACACCAAGGAATCACTACCAACCTCAAAATCAGCAAAACAAGCAAACAAAATCGCAAAATCAAGGAGGCCCGAACTTGTTCTTGGCGGCCCGAATTAGCAAATCGCGAAATTGAACCCAACAAACTGAAATTGAGCAACCTACGACCACTAACAAATGAAAACCGAGCAGAAAACAATCACCAAACAAGAAAACCGCAAGGGGATCGCGAATTGAAAATTCCCCAAATCTGCAATTCACGAAATTAAGCTCTAATTCGTAAAATTGAAGATAGGACTACTGATATACGAACTCCAGGAACTGAAATACGAACAGGAATCAACCAAATCGAAGAGAAATCCGAAATCTCCAAAAGGGGATCGCTATTCCAATTTTTCCCCAATTTCGCAATTGATCTCGATTGAACCCTGAATCATAAAATTGAAGCAAGTAAAGACGATTACCCAACTCCAGAAACTGAATTACGAAGAGAAATCCAACCAATTCGAAGGAAAATGCAAAAACGTGAGGAACCCTAACAAAAAGGGGAAAAACAGAAATCGCAAAATCCGAACAGCAATCACAAAATTAAACCATCAGGAAGATTCGTGATGTTAAGAGGATCAAAATGAGTATAAGTTCGCAAAAATCCGTTCACAATCGAGCAAGATATCGCCGGAATTGTGAACGGAAAAGTGAAAAAAATGCAATCTCTCAAGGTGGACGGGTTGGGAGTGAAATGTTAGAGAGAGAATTTTTACAAGTATTTTGGAGGATTTGAAGGAGGGTATTTTAGTCTTTTCTTAATTGATTGAATTAATTATTTTTTTCTTAGAAATTACAGGGGCATTTAAGTCATTTTACAATTTCCGTTAGAGTTGACTAATTGCCGTTTAGTCAAGGGGGTGTCTTGGTATTTTTCAAACAAGATGGTAAGTTCCTGTAATTAGGCCTAAATCCAAGATGTCCAGGTAGGGGTGGGCATTTGGTATCGGGAATTGGGAACCCGAACCGTACCGATCGGGTTTTTACCAAAAAAATCAAAATTTATGGGCTTTCCGGGTTTTGGGAAACCCGATTTCCCGATTATCATAAATCGGGACGGTTTTCGGGTAGGAGGTCCTACCCGATCGGGAACCCGGTTATATATATAATTTAGTACCAATTCCTACCCAATAACCCAATTCCCAATTACACTCCGATTTTTTTTTTTTTTTTGCTCATCTCCACCCACACCCAGTACCACGTTTTATATTATAACTAACGTTTTTTCTCTCTCTCTCTCAATTCTAAAACACTAAAATCAAATCTGAAAAATCTCACACCCTCATTCAATTTCAATCTCAAATTAAAAATTCAAATACTTCCCTCAAAGGCTCAAACATACCCTAGCCGCCTCATCTCTAAACTTTTTTTTTCTTGAAAAACACATGATTTATGGACCAATTTAAACTTTTTTTTTTTCATTTATTTTGGGCCATGGAAAGTCCATTAAAAAAAGTAAAAAACTGAAAAATTAAAAATTTCACCCCTACCGGGTTTCCCGAACCCGATCCCGATTTCCCAATTTTTTTCGGGAACCCGAAATACCGGGTAGTGGATTAATCGGAACGGGTTTCGGGAAGGAAAATTTGAATCCCGAAACCCGAATACCGATCCCGAAATTCCCGAATTCCCGAAAACCCGTACCGATCCCACCCCTATGTCCAGGTAAATTTCCCTTATAATAAATTAGAAACTAGTAAGATATTCAGTTCAAATACGTTTATCATATCAAAGATTGTTTGAGTTTGACACATGAACCAAATTGAGATATTATTTGTCTGTATTATTGTATGACTTTAAACCGAGTAATTTTACACGGTTTATTTACACCCTTATTTTTTCATGAAAAGATAAAAAAAAAAAAATGTGACCTGAATCCTTTCGGATCTGTTTAACGTTGATTGCTACTTATCGACTAACTAAAGAGTAAAGATTGTCGTGTAATATTTGATTTGATAATTAGATTCTGACGCAATCAAAGTACCAACTGAATGATAGAAAAATAATTTCTTTCAAACAATAACCACCCATTGAGCCAGAAATAGAGAATGATATTTGCACTTTAATGGATAGGAGTGTTAATGTGTCTGTTAAAATTTAGTTTGAACTTTATATCGAGCACAAAATTATTTTTGGACTTGATTTACTTGTTAATAGAAACGAGCTCGAACAAGTTTTTACATAGTCTATCTTATCGAGCTAAGTTCAAGCTGAGATTTAAAAAATTTCAAATGAAAATTAATTTTCAGACATCCTTGATAGATAAAAGAAATTGAGCTAAAAAAAGCCGGAGAGGTTCCATACATGAGCTTGAGCTTCGAGAACTTCCTGAGAGGATTGTGATTGTAAGTCAATGGGAAATGCAATTTTTTCATGTATTTGAAGTAGTTTTCATTTACAATTTAGGCCATCTCCAGCCGAAGCAGGCAATAGCCCCCTCCTGCCTGTCTGCCTTGTCAAGTTAGTCATCTCCAACCGAACCAATAATTCAAAATATTTATTTCAATCTCAAACTTTCCCCACTCTCACTTAACTACAACAACAACAATGATAATAATAATAATAATAATAATTATATAACTTTTAAAGAATTAAAATAAAATTTTAATATAATCTAATGGATTAAGAATTTGATAACGTTAAATATCACAATAAACGTTCAACTTAAAAGAAATTAATAATAGTGAGTTAAATTTGTCAAACGAGACCTATAGCGAATTAACTTATATCTTTTTTATACATTTAAATTTTATTATTGCAGGACTTATAACTTATAACTTATAAATTTGTCCTACAATTAACTTAGAACTTATAGGCAAAACAAAAAAAAAAAAAAAAAAAAAAAAAAAAAAAAAAAGAAAGGCACTGCCAATAAGACAAAAAAAGCAACAGGCAATAATACACTACAATTAATAAAGAAGGAATGAAAGAAAGAAGGCAGCAATTGACAAAAAAAAAAAAAAAAAAAGGGGAAGAGTGCGTGAGCATCCTGGCAGCCTGCCTGCCAGCTCCGAGGGGAGTTCTTCTCCAGGCGAAGGGGGGCTGTTGCTTGCCTTCCCCCTTCGGCTGGAGATGGCCTAAGAGTTGTTCAATTCTCTGTTGGGAGAGGTTTCCATTTTATGTGCCCGACGCACCTCAGAAGGAATTAAACCCTTAGAGAGAAAGGAAAAAAAAAAAAAAAAGAGTTTTGATATGCATATTCTTCTCTAATAACATCAAAGGCCGGCTTGCTGGTTTTTTGCACTTTGCACCCCCGAAACATGGGAAATAGGCACTTTGCACCCTTGAAACTTAGATTTAGCACTTTGCACCCTCAAAATATGAAAAATGCAGCACTTTGCACCCTCATTTATTTTCAAGCAAAAATTCAAGGGCAAAATAGGTAATTCTATTGTAAATTTTTGGCACTTTGCCCCCCTCCCCCACCCCAAAATAAAATTAGCACTTAACACTCCCTAATTAATAACTAATTAACAACTTGCACCCCCGAAACACAATAAATGGACACTTTGCACCCCAAAATACAAAATTAACACTTAACACCCTCAAATTAAAAAAAAAAAAACTCAAACCCCTCATTTTTTTCGACAAAGTTGACCACTAAGGTTAATTTTTTTAAGGCAAAATAGGTAATTATTTATGGGTCTTTGATATGTGAAGTAGACAATGGGTCTTCGAGAAGTTACTTGTACTTTATTTAGTTATTTATGATTATATTGTTGAAAAGAAAGATGGAGAGAGAAATGAGTTTTCGAGTATTTATAATTGTATTTAGCAAACTTTAAGTAAAAAAATGAATTTTCATATTTTGCCTTAGATTTTTTTCACTCCGATAGTCAACTTTGACGAAAAAAACGAGGGATTTGAGTTTTTTAAATTTGAGGGTATTAATTGTTAATTTTGTGTTTTGGGGTGCAAAGTGTTCGGGGGTGGAAATTGCTGATTGTTCTTAAATTGCGGGTGTTAAGTGCTAATTTTATTTTAGGGGTACAAAGTGCGATATTCTCAAGTTTTGAGGGTGCAAAGTGCCAATACTATTGAAATACCTATTTTGCCCTTGAATTTTTGCTTGAAAATAAACGAGGGTGCAAAGTGCTATATTTTTCATATTTCGAGGATGCAAAGTGCTAAATCAAAGTTTCGGGGGTGCAAAGTGCATATTTCCCATGTTTCCGGGGTGCAAAGTGTAAAAAACCCCGGCTTGCCTACTTCATAAATTCGGCAGCAACCTAGATTGGGCCCCCAGCCCATATATGCATAATATGTGTACCAATTAAAAAAGAAAAGAAAAATAGCATGGAAAATGAACAAAAACAAATCACGCCCAGCCGGTCAACCCAAACTCACTGCCCCCACCTCAGCCAACAAACATTTGCCGCTATTATATCGTCTTCTTCTTTTTCACTCTTATCTTTTTCTAAAAAAAAAAGGATTGATTTCAAGAATTCTAGAAGTCTTAGGCCAGTTTGTTTGGCATTTCCCAAAAAAATTTCGTGTTTGGGAAATGCCAAACAAACATGTTTTCTATTTTCTGAAATATATTTTTCATCTCTCAATTTTTCCAAACTATTTTCTCAAAACCCAAACAAACAACAATTTTTTTATCTCTAAATAAAACATATACAAACTCTACTCCGATTTGACATAAAGTAACATATCTCTTACACAAGTTATGTCACAACAAACATGATTTGACATAAAGTCTTACACATCTTACACTTACAACCTAATTCTTCCAAAAAAAAACTACATCTACTTTATTTCTCAAACTACTCTCTCAAGACTCAAACAAACAACATTACCCAAATCGAGATTATTTCACAAACCTCGACTACTCTCCCAAACTACTTTCCCAAACACCAAACAAACAAGCCCTTAATGTTTGGTTTAGCGTCCGTTTTAATTCCCTTAAATAACTATTATGTCTTCTTCTTTTTCTAACTCAAAAAAAAAAAAAAAAAAAAATTGTCCAACAAATTACAAATTTTTCCTCTACTTTCTTTCACAATTCCAAACAAATTAATTAGATTATTCTTTCTCTACTATCTTTCAGAATTTCTCTTTATCTAGTTTGAGTTCAATATTTTATTACATTTCTTTTCTTTCTCTTGAGAGTTTAAATATTATAACAAAGTTATGCCTGTAGACTTAGAGTTTTTAATTTTATTTTATATTCATGATCTATAGTTTTTATTATACTTGTAAAGTACATTTGCTTATGTTGAAAGAAGGTTTTTCAAAATTAAAATTGATAAAGACTTATTTATGATCAGCTATGTCATAAAAAATATTAAGTGAATTGAATGTTTTATCTATAAAAATGTTCAAAACATAAAATACGAAGATTTAATAAATACTTTTTAAGGAAAAATAAAATTTAGTAATTATTTGAAAAAAGATACATTCAAATTTATTTGTTCATTTGACACTAATGATATTTTTGCTGTTTTATAAATGTGTATTGAAAGATATGATATGTTTAACTTTTTGTATTTATTCTTATAATTTTCTTTAATTAAAAAGCCACGAGCATATATTAATAATCAAAACTCAAATTACAGTTTTATGTACATTTGCAAATAATAAGCCACATTAAATTGAATCAATCACAAAACCTGTCACAAAAATTCTTTAAGATCATAAAAGGATTAACTTTTATGTCCCATTTATTTTCCTTCTGCTCCGAATACAGCTAATGTCATCATGCAACCAATAGCCAAAAAGCAATCCATCCATCGTAGGCGCAACCGTAAAGAAACGAAATCTGATTATATGAATATCTTTCTTTCATTTTTTTTTTTTTAAGAAACTTTTGTTTGTTTTAATATATACATATTTTATATATAAATGGATATTCAATGAATTTCAGGATCACCTTAATACACATATCTTACACAGACGTAAAGTCAAAACATCTTTTCTTAATTTATTCATTCGTAATTATGACTTAAACCTTAGTAAATTAGTGGAGACTTCTTCCAATAGTTAATAAATCTCATCATATTACGGGAAATTAGTGCCTAGTAAAAACATTATTGATACGTACTCAAGATAATATATTACAACGATATTTGATACCATACAATATGACGTAATTATCTCATTAAATAAATTACGGAAAGACTTCAATAAGGGCCCTCAATCCTAAAGGAGTGATCTTGTAACTAGTAAATCCAGCATCGAAGAAGAGTTTTGCCCATTCTTTTTCAGTTCTCTCTTTTCCAGCTACGATAGTCATCATCTCCATGTCAAAGAAAAGTTGAGTTTCAACTTTTTCATGGTCTAATTTTTTCTTATCATCCACAATCATTTCAACAATAATTACCTTTCCTCCATTGTCTTTGCTTGGAATTGCTTCTTTGCATTTCTTTAGTATTTTAACGCAATCTTCATCACTCCAGTCATGTAATATCCACTACGAGCGTGTTATTTATAATTAAATTGACACAACCAATACAATGATTAATATTATGTAAAATGAAATGCAAGCCTAATTAGCAAAAGCTCTCCGTGTTACTTTTATTAGCAAAACTCCTCTCTGCTATTTTTTATTAGGAAAATAATTATTCCCAAGTGGGGTACATATATTGCAGAAAAAACTGACAATTTTATCCCACCATAAAATGCAAAACCACTTCTATTCACTTAAAAATTTGATAAAAAATCCTTTGTTAACTTAAAATTTGCATTAACTTCCATTCACTTAAAAAATTTAACAATAATCTTCTTTGGTTTACGAATAAATTTCAAATAGGATCTTTTGCTAATAAAAATAACACCGGATTACGGAGAGTTTTACCAATTATGTAAAGCACATGGGGTATTCTTGCAATTAACTCTTTAATGTTAATAAGATCTCACTTCATACCTTCAAGAACACTGCATCAACTCTAGGAATAGAAACAAACATATCTCCAACTACAAAGCTCAAATTTTCATCCCCTTTTAGGCCATTAATGACATGCTCAAGTTCAAGCACAACACACTTCAAGCCAGGGCATGCCTCAACAATAACCTTAGCCATACTTCCCGTGCCGCCTCCAATATCGACCATCGATTTCAATCCATCAAACACTTGTTTACAATCTTTAATAAGTAAATTAGCCACAAATTGTGCATCACTAGACATGGCCTCATTAAAGAATTGATTCAACCTTGGCTCCTCGATAGCTTTCTCCCATAATGTCCTCCCATGAGTAGTTACAAACGCCATCGGATTATCATCTTGAAACCATTCACCTAAATGGTGCCATGGATCTACTAAAATGGGTTCGAGCATGGCTAGCGCTAACGGTGCCATGCTCGATGGCCCGTTTTTCACGAGGAGACGAGATGATGGTGTGAGCCAATAGCCCTCTTCGTCGTTCTCAGAGATGTTGACCTCGACGAAGAACTTGGAATGGATCAGGATTCGCATTAAACGATAGATGTGATGGGATTTTGCTTTGTTGATGGGGAGGGCGTTTATTAACTCAGAAAGTGTTATTGGTTTGTTGCGTTTGTGGATGATATCCGGTATGTTTAATTGAAGTGCGCATTTAAGAGACATGGAATTTATGAAGTTGAAGATGTGGTTCCATACATGAGCTTGGGCTTCAAGAAATTCATCAGAGGATTGTAAGCCATTGGGCAATGCCATTTTATGGGAAATGAAATTCTTATTATTTTTATTTGTGGATTTGTAATGGATTTCATGTACGTTATATAGAAGCATGGATGGAAGGATCATTACTGCAGGCCCGGCCCAAGTGCTAGGCAACTTAGGCCGGCGCTTAGGGCCCCCGGTAAGGAGGGCCCCAAAATTTATATATAGGCCTTTAAAAAAAAGTAAAAAATTAAATATTTTTAATTTTATTAATTTTATATACATAATATGTATCATGGCCCGCTTGACAAGACATTCTCATGAGATGAGTAGGAGGTCTAAGGTTCAAATCCCAATATTGAGTTTTTTCTCATATTTTGATTTTTTATGTTATTTAACATTTTATTTTGTAATAATGTTCGTCTTTTTTATTTCCCTTTCGTAGTAATTATTCTTTTAATTCCTTTTCTTATTTAATGATTTTTTGTCAATTTTTTTTTCTTAATAAGTACTTCAAAAAAAAAATTCTTTCTTAATTATTACAAAAGGAGTATGGTTTTTCTCTTTGAAATTTAATTTTTCTGCTTATTACTTTCTCATTTAGTACATTATAAAAAAGAATTTCACCCCCATTGAAATTGGTCTAGCCCCATCCATATTATTATATGTATGTGCATCTTGTTTTTAGTTTTATATGATGTATAACTTTTCCTTATATATGATAATTTATAATTAATAGAGTTAAGAATGTCACGAAATGAAATAAAGTTAAGCAATCAATGATGATATTTGTAAAAGAATGAAATAGAGTTAAGGATGTACATATGCTTGTAAAATTTGTTTCGGCTAAAATAATATTTTTAATATTAAAAATTATACAAAAAATTCACGGTTGAATCTTTTAAAAGTTAAATAAGTTTGTTTTTTTATTATCTATCTAAAAAATAATATGTTGGAGAAAATAACATGTCAATATTTAATTAATATTTTTGCCTTTGAAAAAATAAATTGATTATAAATTTTTTTATAAGAACGGGCCCCAAATTTGAAATTCGCCTAGTGCCCCCAAATGTCTAGGGCCGGCCCTGCATTACTGGTCTTCTTAATGCTATGAATGTGATTCAGTAAAGAGTGAATAGCATTTTGATTCAGTAAAGAGTGTGCAAAGTGCTGTATTTTTCATATTTCTAGGGTGCAAAGTGCTAAATCTAAGTTTCGGGGGTGGAAAGTGCTTATTCCCATATTTCGAGGGTGCAAAGTGCAAAAACTCTCAAATAAACAACAAATTTTTGTATTTCTAAACAAAACATATATAAACTCTATTCTGATTTGACATAAAGTAACATATCTCTTACACAATTTATCTCACATAATAAACATGATTTTACATAAAATCTTACCCATTTAACACCTACAATCTAACTATTCCAAAAATAACTTACACCTACTTTATTTCTAAAAACACTCTCCCAAACACCAAATAAATAGATCCTAAATCTTTTAAGTTATGGTGCAAGGTGTAAAAGCTCTATATTTTTAGGTTGCAAAATATCGAAAACCCCTTTTCAATTGACTTTTTAGTTTTGAAGGTTTTCAATTGACTTATTATAAATATCATTTCATTAATATTTTACCCAAAATAATTATATTTTAAAATATAACAATTAACTACTTGTTAATTTTTTTTCCGTTTAAATTATTTTATTAATTAACATGACTAATATGAAGTTTTATAATTTATGAGAAAATCTTCTACGGAACTATTTATGCTGGTCAAACCCATAAAAGAAAAATGTTCATTTTGCATTACTATTTTATTTATATTTTGGTTACAATATAGTAAAAGGAAAAACGAGACTTACGAAGAATTTCAGTAGATATGACCACATAAATTGCAATAAAACTCAGTCAAGGGCAAAAGTGAGATTAATTTGATTGATAAACATCATCTAACTTTATCAACTCCCAATAAATTTATTGTGTAAACATTGATGACAAGTTGATGCTCTACGTTATTCTAAACCTACATATGAGCAAAAGTTTCAAAACTGTAGATGACATAGACAACTAAGCAGTAAAAGTAAATAAAGACCCAACATGTCCTGCTACTCCAACTCAGCCACATGAAAAATAAAATAAAATAAGAGATGAAATCTCAATCTCAAGGGACCCCTAAAAAAAATTAAAAAAGTATCTGCATCTCAAGGGACGGCTATGAGTAGGGGTGATAAAGAAATAAACATATATTTATAAGTGTAGGTCCACAAGATCAGTCAGATTTTTTCACTGCCTAATTTATGGGTGCACTACAACAAAAAGTAGATTATACAACACTTTCAATGGAACATTTCTTTTTAATGCCCCATAACATTAAGTTTGGGACATTTGCTATTATGTGTCCCAAGTTTAAAAAGAAAATCAGATGATAAAACATTGTCTTTTTACAAATTTTATTTTAGTTCACGTACATTAAAGAGTTTCACCTTTTTTTCTTCTTCTATTTTTCCATCTAATTTCCCCCCTTCTCCTCTTTTCATCGGCCTTAATTAATCAAAAAAAAAAAAAAAAAATCCATTCATTCTCTAATCTTTGCACCTTTGATCGACCATCAACCCTGTATCTCTAATTTTCGATTTATTTTCATTACAATGTAAAATTGTGATTTATTTGAATTATTTTGAATAACCTAGGGTTTTCTATTGAATTGAAGGGTCCTAAGCATGATTCCCTCAATAATTTCAGGTTATCTCAACAATTGAGCTCGAATTCGGATTCTCTCTTCACTTTCGGAATGAATCTCTCGACAATTTCAGCTCAATGAATCTCTCAACAATTTCAGCTCACCTATTTAGACGATTCTATCTCCGAGCAGGTATGTACGTGTTTTCACTCATTCTCCTTCTCTTTCTCTCCCTCTCGCTCTCTCTCACTGTTTCTCTTGCTCTGTCTTATAGGTTAATTGTATACATCAGCTATGTTTCTAATTTGTGATAATCCTTTGTATAAAAAAATTATAAAATATAAATTCTTATTATTTTATAAAATTGTATACATTAGCTATGTCTTATAGGTTAATTGTATACATCAGCTACGTGTTTTCACTCATTATCTCCGCTTTACTTCTCTTTTGGGAACCTCTTATGTAATTTGTTGTCTTAGAAAGTTGATTACAATGTTAGCCTGCTATTACTATTTCACAAACTTTGAACTTTCGTGATAATTGTTTGAATTATTTAATTAATTGAATGTTTATGTTAGATAAGTAATTTAAATTGTTATTTAATTAATTGAATGTTTATTTTAGAAAGTGATGATTTGGGACACTTATAAGTGTCATGTGCTTGGGACATTCATATATGTTGCATGAAACCAGTCTTAGGACATTTAGAACTGTCTTAAGAACATGTTATAGGGACACTTTTATAAGTGTCCTAATAATACCTTGGGACACATATAAATGTCCTAATTTAGGGACACAAAAAAGTGTCGTATCAGTTAACGCGACACCCCGTTATGTGACATTTTTTATAAATGTCCCGAACCATGTAAGTGTCCCAAGATGTGCATCTTGGGACACTTTTATGTGTCTCCTAACATGTTTTTTGTTGTAGTGAACTTGGAATTTGTATATTTTGTGGTAATTGCTTTGAGTATTGTCCAACAAATTGTGTTTATCAATGACTAAAGAACATGAACTTTCTACTTCTAATCGTCAAGAATTGAACTATAATCAAATTGGTTTAGGTCAGTTACCTGCGACAGTAATTGATGATTACACAATTCGAAAAATTTCATATAATTCACCTCAAATAAAAAATGTATAAAACCCTTGATTCAAAAAATATTTCTAAACTCAAAATAAAAATATCTTTTGGATCTAAAGGAATGAGGTTTTTGCTTGCTCCGTACAAACTACAAAGAAGCAGTTGGTTGGTGAGAATCGTGACTTAATTTGGATTTTTCTTAATTTGTTTACGAAATATATATTGGTTATAACACACAAATAATAATTATAATTATTTATATTACAGTATACTAAAAAAAGTAGTACTTTTAAAATCAGAGGTCGATTTTCCTGACTTTTATTAAACTATTGAATTCTATATCTCATAAATTTATTTATTATACAATTATAGTTGAATAAAATACTACAAAAACGTCTCAGTATAATAAAATGTTATTACATGAAAGTTTAACTAATATAGCTTTTTTTTGTCAATTAATATAATTGATATCAAATATGTCTTCTAAACATGTAATATAAGACAATATGTAATATATATATTGAAAACAAACAAAGTTTCGCCAAAATAATTAAGAAAGAACATATATTAACTCGAAATAATATATCTTTATAAATAACTTCCTAAAAAAGACTTCACAAATAATTTACTTAGAGTATTAAGACTTTGTATTAAAACATAACTTCTTATTAGAAAGTACTCCCTCCATTCCCTTTTACATGTCACTTTTGAAAGAAAAAAAAATTACACAATACATGTCACTTTAGAATTTCAAGATAGACTTAAATGTTAGTTTGACATTTTTACCCTTCTTCAATCCTAAATACTATATTTAAATGTTAATCTATTCGGAATTAGAGGAATATATTAATTAATGATGCATTGGAAAAATTGTTTCCCTAAGTTTTTAGAAATAATATTAGGTTGAGCTTTTTTATAAAATTAATTAATTAGTACTATATATATTCTTTTAGAGGTTATATGCATGTAAACAAGAAAAATAAGGCAAGTGATCATGTGCGGAAAGCTTACGAAAGTGTCAATGACAATTTGCATTTACTTTTCTTAACTACATACATAATAATTATAGATATGATGCATGGTCCTTTAGCTAGGGATGCTATATATATATGGATCCTCTGTTACAAAAATGACATTAATTATTATATATGAGTAGGTTAGCGGTAGTTTTTATTTATTATTTACCGAGCTCAATTTCTTAGTGGTTAGGCCATCTCCAACAGCTCCTTTAAATTTCAGCCTCTTATCCTAAAATATAAGTAATGAACAGTGTTATACACTTCCACTTTTTACTCTGCACTCCAACAGTTAGTTTATATTTTAACATATAACTTTTATATATTGATCACTCCATCCCATTATTTTTACTCAATTAGCTATATTATCCAGTCAAATTTTTCAATTTTTTAAGTGATTTATCTTGATAAATTATTCACATTTTTGGCGTATTAAATCTTTTAAATATTAATATACATAGTGTCATATAATATTATCAAATTATTAGTTAAATATATTAATTAAATTATTTATTAATTTTCTTTTGAATTTAGTCAAGTTGAATGGTCAATAGTACCAAGGGATAAAAATTAATGGGACGGAGGAAGTATTTTATATAAATAATAATGATATATTTATAATATTAAATTTTTTATTTAATTTCATAATTAAAAATAGTTTTTAAAAAAATATATTAATTTTTGGAGTTTTATGGGCATAATATTTTAATGTTTTGCATGAAAGTACAAACTTTCTTGTAAATAATTGCAAATAGCAATTTGTATTTGGCCATGGGTATTTGGCCATCCAAACCTATAAATTTTAACAACTCTTAAATTTTACATGTGCTCTTGGAGAGCACTTTTTGTCATATTTTTAACAAAACTCTTAAAATTTAAGTTTTACACTTGCTCTTGGAGATGGCCTTAGGTTGTAAGAATTCTGTCCGATTTATATAAATACTTTGAAATAAATGGATAAATCGATATTTTTTGAAATAAAAAAATTAATGAATGCAAAATTCCGACAGATTTAAATGGTGGAACATTGTGATTTTATAGAACTAATTAAGAGATTATGGATTTGACTTCTTGCCTAAAGTAGTTGCTGAACTATATATAATGATTTTTCCGTGGATCATTTTATTATGATCACTAATTAATTAATGCATTAGCATTAGGTCTACATTCGAAAGACGTCATGAGTTTGATGTTTGTTATTTTGTATTATAATGATGAGGTGTAGCTAGGTTTACTTTAATTAAACTGTATAATTTAGTTGTATGCTGAAAGTTACTGTATTATTATAAATAATAGGGGAGGGAAGGGGAGGGTAGATAGACATTTGAATGAAATGAATTATCAATTTTGACTAAATGATTGGTTTGAATGAATTATCCTCTAATTTTAATTAACACTAAAACTTAATCGATGTCAATGGGTGAAGAGGGGGCATCGGGTTCTGAATCCATTATGCTTTCTAAGATTACTAAATGATGACTACTTATATATATATTGTGTTAGGACCGACTTCTTAGATTATATATTAATTAGGTTATTCCTGAATTTATTTGTTTTCCTAGAGTTAGAAATCTAATGCGTAATTTGATCAGAGCAAAAAATCTCTCTACATCATGGTCTTTACAATTTTTGTTAAATCGATTTCACAAATGATGAGAGTAAATCAAGTTCATGACGTTCGTCTGGAATACTCAATCATATTTCACAAACCCTGAAATTAATTAACTTTATCGAAGAACAATTAATGAATGTTTTGTATAAAATTAAAGTACCGAAAAAGAAATTTATTATATATCTACAAGATGTTCTTAAACAAGTACAAGAGGTTCGTCGAGAAGATTCAATCAAATTATTTCTTTTGATCCAGAATTAAGAATATATACTACTCATGAATTAATGTTTGGGTTAATTACAAGGACCTCCCCTGAGGTTTGGTAAAACTCGCGTTCATTCCCCTCTAAGAATACTAATTACTCGGACCTCCCCTGAGGTTTGCAAAACCTTACAACCGTTAGGGTTCCGTTAATTTTTGCTTACGTCATCATAAAATTTTTGAAGATTGCCAATTTTGCCCCCGACTTACTGTAGAAAATATGTATGGACTATATTACCCCTTTCAGCAAATGTTACATTGTTGCATGAGAATGGATCTAGTAGCAATGTCAAATTACATTTGTGGATTAAAATGTTGTTAAATTTATATAAAATGTGTAATGACTTTATTAATGTATTCTAAAGAGGGAAAAACACTTTTGGTCCCAAGCTTTACCCCAAAAAACACTTTTGGTACCATAAAAAGCAGAAAAACACATTTGGTACCACAATTTTCATGATTTTGACACATTTAGTCATTCCGTTAAATTTTGGACGGAAATTTCGCATGTGACCGTCACACGCTCGTTAAAAGAAGCACATTGCCTCCCTCTAAGTTTCTAAGGAAGGAAGATAAATGAAATGACGAAAGTTCAAAATTATAAAAATAGGAAAAAAATATATATAGAAAAAGACATAAATGACTACAACTAATCCAAACAATACTATGGTCAAACGTGTTACAAAATAATGCCACGTTGACAATGAAAAGTAAATACCCAATTATGTGTAATAAGAGTAAAACTATCAAACACTTTCATTTTTTTTTGCTCTTATTTAAAATTTTATGTCAAAGTTATTAGAGCAAGATAAATAGAACGGAAAAATAGTAAAATAGAAATATATAGCAAAAGATTTAAATTCCCACAACAGCTAATCCAAATAAAATGACGAAACATGTTACGATATAAGGCCATGCTGACGATCATGAAAAGTAAGTACTCTCTGCAGCAACCTCATTTCACCCCAACCACAACTAATCCAAACAGAGGGGCAGTTTGTGTTACAAAATAATACCATTTTGACGAAGAAAAGTAAATGCCCAGTGATGTGCAACAACAATATAATTTTCTAAATCTTTCGTTTTTTAACTATTATCCAAGATTATTTGTCAAAGGTGAATGAAATAAGATAAATGAAACGACGAAAGTTCAAAATTATAAAAATAGGAAGAAAAAAAACATAGCAAAGGACATAAAGGCCCACAACAGCTTATCAACAGTATGGTGAAATGTGTTACAAAATAGGGTCACACTGACAATGAAAAATTAACACCCATCAATGTGCAATAATTGTAAAACTATCCGAAACTTATCATATTTTTCAACTATTATCTAAAATTATGTCTCAAAAGTGAAAGAAGCAAGACAAATAGAATGGAATAATTACGAAATAAGAAAAATAAAAAAATATATATATAGCAAAAGACATAAACGTGGACAATAGCTAATTCAAACAATATGGAAAAAATGTGTTACAAAATAAGATCATGCCGACGATGAAAAACAAATAGTATGGCAAAATGTGTTACAAAATAAGGTCATGTTAACAATGAAGAGTAAATACTCGGTAATGTTCAAAATAGTAAAATCATCCAAAACTACCTTTCTTAACTTCATCTAAAATTCCTTGTAAAAAAATAAGGGAACAAGATAAGAAATTATAAAATAAGATAATATATATATATATATATATAAGACATAAATTCTAACAATTGTTAATCCTCAGTATGATGAAACGTGTCATAGTTTGAGATCATATAGTAACGATGACAAGTAAATATTAAATAACAATCTCGTTCTCCCAACCACGACTAATTGAAACATAATGGTGGAACGTGCTACAAAATAACGCCATGGTGATAATTAAAAGAAAAAGACAGTCATGTGCAATAATAGCAAAATTATTCTAAACTTTCACTTTCTTAACTAATATCTAATATTTTGTGTCAAATATGAAGGGAAGAAAATAAATGTAACAGATAAAGTACAAAACTAAAAAAAAATTTATCCGTTCCAATTGTTTTGCTCTTATTCCCTTTTGAAATGTTCTAAAACAATACTCCATTTCTTAAAATAAAATTTATTTTCTAAAACATACCTCCTTTCATAAAGTAATGATTATGCACCACTAAATATCAACTTTTAGGGGTAAAATAGTTAAGATGTCCAAAAGTTTAACTTTTCAACTCTCACCTAAAACTCAATCCGTGTGCAAAACCAAAGGGAGTAAAATCTTTGGGACGGAGAGAGTAGAAAACAAATACTATATACCAAAAGACAAAAATGCCCACAACTGCTATTCAAAGAAATAATGAAAAATAAATAATTAGTCATCTCCGCCCACCTATCATAATAAATCCTCTCTTAAAAAAGTAAATAATTAATCATCTCCAACCACCTATCGTTAATAAATCCTCTCTTAAAAAGCTCCGCCCCTTTTTCTTCTCAATTTCCAGAACGTTCAAGTTCTTTCCGTTCACACTCCCAATAAGAAAAAGAAAATAAAACACTAATTAAGTTAGTACAACCTGTGTGAATTCAGATCTGTTTGTAAATTTTGATTAAAAGTTTGGGTTTTTATAATTCGTGAGTTTAATTATTGATTTCTTGTGTTTGGGAGAGTTACAAATTTAATTAATTGCAACTGGAATTGGATATGGGAGAAGAGTGCAAGCAATGCAGGAAATGGGAAGAAGGAATGTACTGGTCTAATTTTCGAACAATGCAGTTCTGTCAAATACTTACCGAAAGATTTCATCAGCAGCTGGTGAGTATATCACAATTTTCTTGCTTATTCATTTCTTCTCTCGAATTGCATGTGTGATATACATCTGAGTTTAAATTCGTGTAGAAATTAAATTGGATGAGTATACTAAGTTAAATCGACATGCGTGCCACTTTATGTGTATTTTCAAGTCTCTATTCGCTTCATGATTTCATGAATTAATGATTGTTTATTTCTGTCAATTTATTGAATTTGGGAGGAATTATTTTTAGGCTCTGTTTGTTTGGATTTTAGTAAATAGTTTTCAAACAAGCAACATTTTTGTGATTACCGTCTAGGTAGCCAACATTTCACACTAATTGTGCACGTGACCACGAAAGGCACAATTAGTGCAAAATGGTGGCTACCCAGACGGTAATCACAAAAATTTCCTTTAAATCTCAAACAATTGCACAAAAATTATTGATCTCTCAAAAACTCATCAGATCTCTGAAAATTCTCTCAGATAAACTAAACAAACGGGGCCCTTATACAATTATAGTACTTGAGGGATTCTCTTCTAGTGTGTGTTGTATGTGCATTTGTTTTTTGTAATAAGTCCACTAGCTAGGCACTTATCAAAAAGTAAAAAAATAAAATAGAGCCCACTAGTTAGGCCAAAAAATGACGAGTTCTTGGTGATTATGTGCAGTTGCTAGAAACAAGGGGAAAAGACATAGGAATTATGTAGTGATATCGACCATTTTAACATTTCAACTTAAGACATTACAAAATTGTGTAATTTTAGTATAGGATTGTGGATGTGTGAAGATTTTGAATATAGATTCAAATGTAATTTTGGATAAATATGATGCAGGCTATCCCGACAAAGTTTACCAACAATCTAAGAGACAAGTTGAAAGGAACAATAGCTTTGAGAGGTCCGAGTGGGAATATTTGGGATGTCGGGCTACTGGCAAATGAGGATACCTTGTTTCTTAAACAAGGTTGGACAAAATTTGTTGAAGATCATTCCCTTGAAGAAAAGGATATTTTAATCTTTAAATACAACGGGAATTCAAGATTTGATGTTTTGATCTTTGACCATGAAAACTCGTGTGAGAGAGAAGGTTCATATTTCGTCAAAAAATGTTCGCATACCGAGAGTGATTGTGGTAGTAAAGGAAAGAGAATCATTGAAAAAAGTTCTGAAGAAATGAATGAGTCTTCAGATGATAGTATTGAATATCATAAAGTGAAAAAACAAAGGTGTGTTGCTACAAGGTCAACACCTTCTACAAAACAGCCTACTCGAGCGACTTCTAGGGGTCGCAGGAGAACCATAAGTAAATGTGTCTAAAATTTAAATTTAAATTCAAATTTTTGTTCTAGATTTAGTTTTAAATTTTATTGGATTCATTTTTATGTAGGAAATAGACGTGGTTCGTCTCGTATGGAACTGGTATCTCGTAGAAGGGCGGTAAGTTTAGAGGAAAAAGAAAAGGCAAAAATGTTGGCAGTTGCAGCGGCACTAGAGGACAGTTTCATAGTAGTCATGCGCGCATCACATGTCTACAATAGTTTCTACATGGTTGGTAACATGTCATGACAGATTTTTCCAAGCCTTTTAAATCACTACAAATATCATGAAATTATATTATAACCAGTATTCTAAAATTTATTCAAACATTAATGAATTATTGGCATATATATTGCTATTTAAAAGTGAGAATGTGAACATTTAACATTTAGCCACTATTACAAGGGGCATGTTAAAAATGTCATTATTACTCAAAATGCCAATACTCTTCTCTTTTTGGTATAATTTCTAATGCATCTAACTCTCATTTCTTGTGTACTGAATGCTTTGATATTGGAACTAAAAGAGTAATTATCTTTGTGTATAATGCAGTCAATCCCTTTGGAGTGGTTAAAGAAACATCATATTGATAAAAGTCTAGCCGTCGAACTCCGTGTTGATGAAAATAAATGGGTAGCTAAATACCATTATAGAGGCCTTGGGGGTGGGCTTTCAGGTGGTTGGAAGAAGTTCGTACTTGCAAATTTCTTAGAAGAATCTGACGTTTGTCTATTTGATCTTGTTAGTCAAAAGCATGATGCCATCATCTTAGACGTCAAAATCTTTCGCGTTGTTCAGGAGGTTATCCCTCCGTCAACAATATATCTCCAACCTACCTCAAGGGGCAATGGTCATACCACAAGCGAGAGCGAGGAGGAAGATTAATAAATTTGCCATTTCAATTTGGGAGCATAGTTTTGTCAAGTAAGTGGAATTACTTTGATAATTACTATGATAAGTGGGAACTGCGTTAAGTATGTTAAGTACCTTGATACTGTACTTTATTTTCAGACTAATCTGAACCTAAAGCGTGAATGGTGTGTGGAAATATGTTTTCACATTCTTTTTTTGTATAAGTTTTTTTTTTTTTTTTGGAGAAGGTTTCTTATTGCTTCAACGCAAAAGCAAAGAAAAGAAAACGAAAACGACTTATTCGACTATAAAGGTAACTAAACTAAACAAAAGATGATGTTATACATATACATAATTGATAACTTAGGTCATGTTTATTTTTATTTCGTTGATTTGTATAAACAAGAAAGGGGCACGTGCACGTGCGTCGCACGTTGCTGAGCCCCTTGACAACTAATATAATATATGATAATTTAGTAATTTAATAAATAAAAATATGATTATAAAAATACTACACCACGTGACGAAGTAATTTCATATATGATAATTCAGTAATTTAATAAATGTAATCTTAAATATGATAAGAATGTTATTGTTTGAGTTATATATGAATTAATCTTTTGTACGATGCTATTGAAAATTTCAAAATCCTGTTTAATATTCATTTAGAAGTTAAATCATTTTCGAAATGTTTATTCGTGATATAAGTTTTTTTTCCATAAGTTTCTTGTCCATTAATTTTTCATCATTCTATTGTCACAATATAATAGATAAATGTTCGACGAATAACTTTAATTATAATGTTATTATCGAAGATTTGAAATTGAGATTTTACTCCTTCTGTCCCAAATTAATTGTAATTTTACATGCGTGTTTTCACACATATTAAGGTACCTACTAAAGTGCCTTAATTTTAGGAAAAAAATAAGTTATATACCTAAAATACATTTATTATTTATTTATCTCACCATTAGCAATTTACACGTTATTCAAGTTTTATAATCTCTCTCTTACTTTTCCTCTTACTCTTACATACCTAAAATATGTAGTTAATAGTGTATTGAAATCCTAAAGTGACAACTAATTTGGGACAATTTTTTTTCTCTAAATTGACAAGTAATTTGGGACAAAGGGAGTAAATAGTATTGTCAAAACTTAGATAAATAATTGAAAATTAAAACAAATTACAATTATTGAGTATTTTCAACCTAAAATGACATGTCCACGTTATTATTTATTCTAAAACTACGATTTGAACGAAATGATCACATAAACTTTTTTATTTCCTGACCATAATATATTGAAATTTTGTCTTCTCATTTTGCTTGAGCACATTGTTTTTCTTCTTATTCTATAATTTATCCAGCGTCTCTTCATCACTCAAAATGTCAATAGGGAAAATTACAAAATAAGAAATATAAAAAATAAATATATAGCAAAACATTTAAATGCTCAAAATAGCTAATCCAAATATAATGGCAAAACGTGTTACAAAATAATACTATGCTAACGATGAAAGTAAATGCTCAGTGATAAGCAAAAGTAGTATTTCACTTTTTTTTTTTTACTATCAAGATTATTTATCAAAAGTGAAGGAAGGAAGATAAATGAAATGACGAAAGTTCAAAATTATAAAAATAGGAAAAAAAATATATATAGAAAAAGACATAAATGACTACAACTAATCCAAACAATACTATGGTCAAACGTGTTACAAAATAATGTCACGTTGACAATGAAAAGTAAATACCCAATTATGTGCAATAAGAGTAAAACTATCAAACACTTTCATTTTTTTTTGCTCTTATTTAAAATTTTATGTCAAAGTTATTAGAGCAAGATAAATAGAACGGAAAAATAGTAAAATAGAAATATATAGCAAAAGATTTAAATTCCCACAACAGCTAATCCAAATAAAATGACGAAACATGTTACGATATAAGGCCATGCTGACGATCATGAAAAGTAAGTACTCTCTGTAGCAACCTCATTTCACCCCAACCACAACTAATCCAAACAGAGGGGCAGTTTGTGTTACAAAATAATACCATTTTGACGAAGAAAAGTAAATGCCCAGTGATGTGCAACAACAATATAATTTTCTAAATCTTTCGTTTTTTAACTATTATCCAAGATTATTTGTCAAAGGTGAATGAAATAAGATAAATGAAACGACGAAAGTTCAAAATTATAAAAATAGGAAGAAAAAAAACATAGCAAAGGACATAAAGGCCCACAACAGCTTATCAACAGTATGGTGAAATGTGTTACAAAATAGGGTCACACTGACAATGAAAAATTAACACCCATCAATGTGCAATAATTGTAAAACTATCCGAAACTTATCATATTTTTCAACTATTATCTAAAATTATGTCTCAAAAGTGAAAGAAGCAAGACAAATAGAATGGAATAATTACGAAATAAGAAAAATAAAAAAATATATATATAGCAAAAGACATAAACGTGGACAATAGCTAATTCAAACAATATGGAAAAAATGTGTTACAAAATAAGATCATGCCGACGATGAAAAGCAAATAGTATGGCAAAATGTGTTACAAAATAAGGTCATGTTAACAATGAAGAGTAAATACTCGGTAATGTTCAAAATAGTAAAATCATCCAAAACTACCTTTCTTAACTTCATCTAAAATTCCTTGTAAAAAAATAAGGGAACAAGATAAGAAATTATAAAATAAGATAATATATATATATATATATATATATATATATATATATATATATATATATATATATATATATATAAGACATAAATTCTAACAATTGTTAATCCTCAGTATGATGAAACGTGTCATAGTTTGAGATCATATAGTAACGATGACAAGTAAATATTAAATAAGAATCTCGTTCTCCCAACCACGACTAATTGAAACATAATGGTGGAACGTGCTACAAAATAACGCCATGGTGATAATTAAAAGAAAAAGACAGTCATGTGCAATAATAGCAAAATTATTCTAAACTTTCACTTTCTTAACTAATATCTAATATTTTGTGTCAAATATGAAGGGAAGAAAATAAATGTAACAGATAAAGTACAAAACTAAAAAAAAATTTATCCGTTCCAATTGTTTTGCTCTTATTCCCTTTTGAAATGTTCTAAAACAATACTCCATTTCTTAAAATAAAATTTATTTTCTAAAACATACCTCCTTTCATAAAGTAATGATTATGCACCACTAAATATCAACTTTTAGGGGTAAAATAGTTAAGATGTCCAAAAGTTTAACTTTTCAACTCTCACCTAAAACTCAATCCGTGTGCAAAACCAAAGGGAGTAAAATCTTTGGGACGGAGAGAGTAGAAAACAAATACTATATACCAAAAGACAAAAATGCCCACAACTGCTATTCAAAGAAATAATGAAAAATAAATAATTAGTCATCTCCGCCCACCTATCATAATAAATCCTCTCTTAAAAAAGTAAATAATTAATCATCTCCAACCACCTATCGTTAATAAATCCTCTCTTAAAAAGCTCCGCCCCTTTTTCTTCTCAATTTCCAGAACGTTCAAGTTCTTTCCGTTCACACTCCCAATAAGAAAAAGAAAATAAAACACTAATTAAGTTAGTACAACCTGTGTGAATTCAGATCTGTTTGTAAATTTTGATTAAAAGTTTGGGTTTTTATAATTCGTGAGTTTAATTATTGATTTCTTGTGTTTGGGAGAGTTACAAATTTAATTAATTGCAACTGGAATTGGATATGGGAGAACAGTGCAAGCAATGCAGGAAATGGGAAGAAGGAATGTACTGGTCTAATTTTCGAACAATGCAGTTCTGTCAAATACTTACCGAAAGATTTCATCAGCAGCTGGTGAGTATATCACAATTTTCTTGCTTATTCATTTCTTCTCTCGAATTGCATGTGTGATATACATCTGAGTTTAAATTCGTGTAGAAATTAAATTGGATGAGTATACTAAGTTAAATCGACATGCGTGCCACTTTATGTGTATTTTCAAGTCTCTATTCGCTTCATGATTTCATGAATTAATGATTGTTTATTTCTGTCAATTTATTGAATTTGGGAGGAATTATTTTTAGGCTCTGTTTGTTTGGATTTTAGTAAATAGTTTTCAAACAAGCAACATTTTTGTGATTACCGTCTAGGTAGCCAACATTTCACACTAATTGTGCACGTGACCACGAAAGGCACAATTAGTGCAAAATGGTGGCTACCCAGACGGTAATCACAAAAATTTCCTTTAAATCTCAAACAATTGCACAAAAATTATTGATCTCTCAAAAACTCATCAGATCTCTGAAAATTCTCTCAGATAAACTAAACAAACGGGGCCCTTATACAATTATAGTACTTGAGGGATTCTCTTCTAGTGTGTGTTGTATGTGCATTTGTTTTTTGTAATAAGTCCACTAGCTAGGCACTTATCAAAAAGTAAAAAAATAAAATAGAGCCCACTAGTTAGGCCAAAAAATGACGAGTTCTTGGTGATTATGTGCAGTTGCTAGAAACAAGGGGAAAAGACATAGGAATTATGTAGTGATATCGACCATTTTAACATTTCAACTTAAGACATTACAAAATTGTGTAATTTTAGTATAGGATTGTGGATGTGTGAAGATTTTGAATATAGATTCAAATGTAATTTTGGATAAATATGATGCAGGCTATCCCGACAAAGTTTACCAACAATCTAAGAGACAAGTTGAAAGGAACAATAGCTTTGAGAGGTCCGAGTGGGAATATTTGGGATGTCGGGCTACTGGCAAATGAGGATACCTTGTTTCTTAAACAAGGTTGGACAAAATTTGTTGAAGATCATTCCCTTGAAGAAAAGGATATTTTAATCTTTAAATACAACGGGAATTCAAGATTTGATGTTTTGATCTTTGACCATGAAAACTCGTGTGAGAGAGAAGGTTCATATTTCGTCAAAAAATGTTCGCATACCGAGAGTGATTGTGGTAGTAAAGGAAAGAGAATCATTGAAAAAAGTTCTGAAGAAATGAATGAGTCTTCAGATGATAGTATTGAATATCATAAAGTGAAAAAACAAAGGTGTGTTGCTACAAGGTCAACACCTTCTACAAAACAGCCTACTCGAGCGACTTCTAGGGGTCGCAGGAGAACCATAAGTAAATGTGTCTAAAATTTAAATTTAAATTCAAATTTTTGTTCTAGATTTAGTTTTAAATTTTATTGGATTCATTTTTATGTAGGAAATAGACGTGGTTCGTCTCGTATGGAACTGGTATCTCGTAGAAGGGCGGTAAGTTTAGAGGAAAAAGAAAAGGCAAAAATGTTGGCAGTTGCAGCGGCACTAGAGGACAGTTTCATAGTAGTCATGCGCGCATCACATGTCTACAATAGTTTCTACATGGTTGGTAACATGTCATGACAGATTTTTCCAAGCCTTTTAAATCACTACAAATATCATGAAATTATATTATAACCAGTATTCTAAAATTTATTCAAACATTAATGAATTATTGGCATATATATTGCTATTTAAAAGTGAGAATGTGAACATTTAACATTTAGCCACTATTACAAGGGGCATGTTAAAAATGTCATTATTACTCAAAATGCCAATACTCTTCTCTTTTTGGTATAATTTCTAATGCATCTAACTCTCATTTCTTGTGTACTGAATGCTTTGATATTGGAACTAAAAGAGTAATTATCTTTGTGTATAATGCAGTCAATCCCTTTGGAGTGGTTAAAGAAACATCATATTGACAAAAGTCTAGCCGTCGAACTCCGTGTTGATGAAAATAAATGGGTAGCTAAATACCATTATAGAGGCCTTGGGGGTGGGCTTTCAGGTGGTTGGAAGAAGTTCGTACTTGCAAATTTCTTAGAAGAATCTGACGTTTGTCTATTTGATCTTGTTAGTCAAAAGCATGATGCCATCATCTTAGACGTCAAAATCTTTCGCGTTGTTCAGGAGGTTATCCCTCCGTCAACAATATATCTCCAACCTACCTCAAGGGGCAATGGTCATACCACAAGCGAGAGCGAGGATGAGGATTAATAAATTTGCCATTTCAATTTGAGAGCATAGTTTTGTCAAGTAAGTGGAATTACTTTGATAATTACTATGATAAGTGGGAACTGCGTTAAGTATGTTAAGTACCTTGATACTGTACTTTATTTTCAGACTAATCTGAACCTAAAGCGTGAATGGTGTGTGGAAATATGTTTTCACATTCTTTTTTTGTATAAGTTTTTTTTTTTTTTTTTGAAGAAGGTTTCTTATTGCTTCAACGCAAAAGCAAAGAAAAGAAAAAGAAAACGACTTATTCGACTATAAAGGTAACTAAACTAAACAAAAGATGATGTTATACATATACATAATTGATAACTTAGGTCATGTTTATTTTTATTTCGTTGATTTGTATAAACAAGAAAGGGGCACGTGCACGTGCGTCGCACGTTGCTGAGCCCCTTGACAACTAATATAATATATGATAATTTAGTAATTTAATAAATGAAAATATGATTATAAAAACACTACACCACGTGACGAACTAATTTTATATATGATAATTCAGTAATTTAATAAATGTAATCTTAAATATGATAAGAATATTATTGTTCGAGTTATATATGAATTAATATTTTGTACGATGCTATTGAGAATTTCAAAATCCTGTTTAATATTCATTTAGAAGTTAAATCATTTTCGAAAAGTTTATTCGTGATATAGGTTTTTTTCCATAATTTATGTTTCTTGTCCATTAATTTTTCATCATTCTATTGTCACAATATAATAGATAAATGTTCTGTTGGTCCCAAGTGGTCAGATAAGGTCTAGAGAGGGGGGGGGGGGGTGAATAGACTTCTGAAAATTTTAAATCAAATTTTAACTTTAAAACGGTTGCATAAATTTAAACAGACTAAGCTGTTACAGAACAGTACGTTTACAAGGCTGATCGCGAACAAATCTTTGAACAGCTTTGCTGACTATTAATCTGATAGTTACTTAGTTGATTTTGGTGAAAATCAGTTTTAATACCAGAATACTTGCAGCGGATTTTTAAAGTGTTTTTCACAAGTAAACTTAGTAGTTTGAAAATTTTGTCCCCAGTTTTGTAAACTCCTTTAAATTAATTTTCAAACAGTTTTATAATGTGTTTTATGCAGATCTGAAAATATGCAAGTAAAAGCAATGTAAAAACACAAGAATTTTTATAGTTGTTAAATATCTTTATTCCACTCTTCCAAGTCACACAAATCTTGGGTTATACTAAGAACACAAAGTAATCAGTACACTCTGCTTGTGCTTCACAACAAAGGATCAGCCACAAGTTCGCAATAGGAAATCGCAAAGAAACTCCTACTCTCCGAAGTAATATCACTCACTAAGATGGATATCTACTTCTCACAATTTTTCTCTCTTACAGATTCACTCAGAAAATGTTTTCTTGAACTTCAACGGCTTCTGTCAACAAATGACTTTCAGCAGACGAGTGAGCTGTTCTTGAGCTTTGAGACTTAGAAGATATTTTGCTTTGAATTCAATCTCTCAGAAGTTGTTTTTTTCTTCCTTTCTTCGTCTCTTCAGCTATTTATAGTCACTCTTTGAATTATGTCCGTTGAAGAGAGACACAATTCAAATTTCTTGATTTCTGGTCCTTAATTTCCACGAACGGCTCTCTGCACAGTGACAGTACTACGAACTGTACTTTCTGTCAGGCAGCATTAAATGCATCGAGCTGATACGAGTCTTTTCTTCAATCATTTGTCATTAATAACCTTAGACTTCAGCATTTATTACTCCAGTGGCATTTATTACCGTTGGGACGACTTCTTGATCTTTCCACTTGACTGATGAGAGTACAAGTCTGATGATGAACATAACTGGTCTCAAACTTGAACAAATCTGATTTGAGTCGGCTGATTTACACCAGTCTGATTTCTTCTCTTCAGCAGATCAGTAGTCTTCTGGACCTTGAATATTTGACCCGTCTGATAAGTCTTCTTACTTGGTCAAAATTTTTCTAAGGGATTTCAACTAAGTTGGCTTTACTTAGCTGATTTGAAGTTTTGGAAATCATCAAAATCTCCCTTAACTAATAAAATTCAGAGCACTCCATCTTCATCTTTATCCAACATGTTCGACGAATAACTTTAATTATAATGTTATTATCGAAGATTTAAAAATGAGATTATACTCCCTCTGTCCCAAATTAATTGTAATTTTACGTGTTTTCACACATATTAAGATACCTACTAAATAGCCTCAGTTTTAGGGAAAAAATAAGTTATATACCTAAAATAATTTTTTTATTTATTTATCTCACCATTAGCTATTTACACATTATTCAAGTTTTACAGTCTCTCTCTTACTAAATTATGTAGTTAATTGTGTATTGAAATCCTAAAGTGACAAATAATTTGGAACAAATTTTTTTTCTCTAAATCGACAAATAATTTGGGACAGAGGGAGTAAATAGTATTGTCAAAACTTAAATAAATAATTTAAAATTAAAACAAATTATTATTTCCAGAAGTATATATATATATATATATATATATATATATACATATATACTTCTGAAGTTTAAATGTAATGTTTTGTTAGACATTTTATAGTATGTATGTTTTAGTTTGTATTTAGAGGTGACCTCAAACAAAAATATGTATATATATTTTATATATAATCAGCTGTTTTATTTGGTGATCATTAATTCGATTTTTACATTTTACATAGCTAAATTGGGACCAATTAACTTCTTGATGATTAATATGAGAATATCTTCGCTAACCAATAGTAATAGCTTTATAAAACTTGGAATATGTATATTTTGTGGTAATTGCTTTGAGTATTGTCCAACAAAGTGTTTATCAATGACTAAAGAACATGAACTTTCTACTTCTAATCGTGAAGAATTGAACTATAATCAAATTGTTTTTGGTCAGTTACCGGTGACAATAATTGATGATTACACAATTCGAACAATTTCATATAATTCACCTCAAATAAAAAATGTATAAAACACTTGATTCAAAAATCATTTCTAAACTCAAAATAAAAATATCTTTTGGATCTAAAGGAATGAGGTTTTTGCTTGCTTCGTACAAAGAAGCAGTTGGTTGGTGAGAATCGTGACTTAATTTGGATTTTTCTTAATTTGTTTACTAAATATATATTGGTTATAATTATAATTATTTATATTATAGTATACTAAAAAAATAGTACTTTTAAAAATCAGAGGTCGATTTTCCTGACTTTTATTAAACTACTGAATTCTATATCTCATAAATTTATTTATTATACAATTATAGTTGAATAAAATACTACAAAAACGTCTCAGTATAATAAAATGTTATTACGTGAAAGTTTAACTAATATAGCTTTTTTTTGTCAATTAATATAATTGATATCAAATATGTCTTCTAAACATGTAATATAAGACAATATGTAATATATATATATTGAAAACAAACAAAGTTTCGCCAAAATAATTAAGAAAGAACATATATTAACTCGAAATAATATATCTTTATAAATAACTTCCTAAAAAAGACTTCACAAATAATTTACTTAGAGTATTAAGACTTTGTATTAAAACATAACTTCTTATTAGAAAGTACTCCTTCCATTCCCTTTTACATGTCACTTTTGAAAGAAAAAAAATTACACAATACATGTCACTTTAGAATTTCAAGATAGACTTAAATGTTAGTTTGACATTTTTACCCTTCTTCAATCCTAAATACTATATTTAAATGTTAATCTATTCGGAATTAGAGGAATATATTAATTAATGATGCATTGGAAAAATTGTTTCCCTAAGTTTTTAGAAATAATATTAGGTTGAGCTTTTTTATAAAATTAATTAATTAGTACTATATATATTCTTTTAGAGGTTATATGCATGTAAACAAGAAAAATAAGGCAAGTGATCATGTGCGGAAAGCTTATGAAAGTGTCAAATTTGCATTTACTTTTCTTAACTACATACATAATAATTATAGAGATGATGCATGGTCCTTTAGCTAGGGAGGCCAGGGACGGATGTAGCCTATTTTTGGGGGGCCTTGGCCCCCCCAAGATTTTTTTAAAAATATATTTATGCTTTATATGTATATATGTGTATATATACAAATAATATCTTAGTATTAGTATATAGTCCAATTATAAATGAATTTGACTTGTTATAGTGGATGTTTATTGCCCAAATTACAAATAATGATGCATTGCTATTAGCTAGTTTATTTGTTATACAATAGATGGTGAGTTATTAATTATAAAAACTTGAAATTATAAAAAAATCAACCATGATTGATGCATTTTATCAAACAAAGAATGTTAAGAATCTGGAACCTAAATTCTAATGTATAAAATTGTGTGTTGAAGGTTAATCCATCACTATATATGGTTTATCCCATAGTAAAATTATCTTCATAAAATGTAACGATTGAAATAATAAAAAAAAATTGTAGAGTTATGTAAAGAAATGAATTTGAAAATCACTATAAGAAAAATAACAGTATTGAAATTCGGCCCCCCCAAGACTTCATTCCTGGATTCGTCCATGAGGGAGGCTATATATGGATCCTCTGTTACAAAAATGACATTAATTATTATATATGAGTAGGTTAGCTGTAGTTTTTATTTATTATTTACCGAGCTCAATTTCTTAGTGGTTAGGTTGTAAGAATTCTGTCCGATTTATATAAATATTTTGAAATAAATGGATAAATCGATATTTTTTGAAATAAAAAAATTAATGAATGCAAAATTCCGACAGATTTAAATGGTGGAACATTGTGATTTTATAGAACTAATTAAGAGATTATGGATTTGACTTCTGGCCTAAAGTAGTTGCTGAACTATATATAATGATTTTTCCGTGGATCATTTTGTTATCACTAGCTAATTAATTATTGTATTAGCATTAGGTCTACATTTGAAAGATGTCATGAGTTTGATGTTTGTTATTTTGTATTATAATGATGAGGTGTAGCTAGGTTTACTTTATTAAACTGTATAATTTAGTTGTATGCTGAAAGTTACTGTATTATTATAAATAATAGGGGAGGTGATGAATTATCAATTTAAAAGAGACGAATGTGCTTAGTTCATAAAGACGATGAAAAGTTACATGAAGAAAAAAGAATGTGTCAATATAATAGAGTTTATATTAGTTAGTCTGCTTAAAATTAATTTCTTTATAAGCTTCCAATTCAAATTCAGATCGCCATCTCTCTCTTCACTTATAAAAATGAGTTTCATTACTGAAAACCCAGATCAGAAATTCACTGATCTACTGTCAACTCTTCCAAATATTAATGGTTTATACCAATATGAAGGATTTTGGTACCATTCAACTAGCATTGAAGGAGTGGTTCAAGTTCAACAAAAAATTCAAGCTCTACCAACTGATATAATTATAACTGGATGTATGAAATCGGGCAACACTTGGCTTAAGGCCTTGTGTTTTACTATTGCTACCCGAAAAAAGTATCAAGATCATCACGACGAAACAAACCCTTTGTTTAACCACCTCCCCCATACCCTTGTGCCATTTTTGGAAATTTAAATTCTCTCTTATCCAATTCTTATTTTACTTTCCAAAAGTCGAAGTTTTGTTTTGTTCCAAATAAGGGATGGCCATAACTTTTTGTATAATTTTCTGTGAACTAATAACTTGGAATTCTTGAATATATGATATTCCATATATATATTTTTAGATAGAAAAGGTAATACAAAAAATTGAAATCTGAATTTTGTTTTACTACTTAATGATATAATAGGGAAGAAAAAACATTGATTAAAAATTTAAAAATTGGAATTTGATAAAGAGAAACTAAAAAATAGAATAGAATGAATGATCTGATTTGTTGGAGAAGAATAAGAGATGAGTGAAAAGTACTTGGGGCCAAATTTTGCACTTTTTGTTCTTCTTAAATTCTTACAGTAGATTTGTCATTCTTATCAATGTAGTATAGCATATTCGTCCCTTTTAACTTTTTTTGTAATAGATTCGTCCATCTTATCAATATAATGTAACACATTCGTCCCTCATAAATTCAAAATATATCAATTTTTGTTCATTTTAGAATATATTTTGGATTTAAGTGATGTATTTTGTATTTAAAAGGGACTAATGTGCTACATTACGATGATAAGAGGGATAAATCTGCTATAAAAATTTAAGAGAAACGAACATATTACACTAGATTGATAAGATGGACGAATATGTTATACTAATTAACTTGATAAGAGTGACGAATCTACTACAAAAATATTAAGTGAAATGAAAGTGCAAAAGTTAGTCAACCCATAAAAAGGACCAAATGTGCGATTTACTCATAAGAGAATAATGAGCAATGTTTTCAGAGTCGGACCGGACAGTGAACCGATGAGCCGACTGGCCACTGGTATTGCCGGTCGAACTGATTGAACCGCTGGTTGGACCGGATGACGTCATAATAACATAATAAATATACTTAATTTTAAAATATATGTAATATGCATAAAATTTAAACATTATCCCACAATTGATTTCAAATATACAAAATCTTAGATTATATTTAAATTAAATCATATAATAATTATCTAACTTATATCATAACGGTAATGTGATACTAATTTGTAAGCTCATATAAATATAATATGAATATATTTCTTTATAAAATTCCAAAAGTGCAAGTTAAAAATATAACAAACTAGGATATTAATAAATTTTAAAATATGATTACGTATAAAAGTCTTCAAAATCAAACTTGCATAATATATCGATCTGACTTTCAAAATTTGACACTCTTTATCCTAAACATAATATTGGAAAGAAATATCTTATAGAACAAAATTTAATAAAAAATTATTATTGAGTATTAATTTTCATTGATAATGTGTAAAATATTAATTTAAGTTAATTATCATAATCTAGTTTATCATTAAATTTGGCTACGCGTTTCTAAAATTTATAAATTTTTATACTAAAAATTCAACAGAAATGATCGATGTATTTCAAATGATAAGAAAGTTATATTTCATGCCAGAGAAATAAATTTTAAATTATTTTTAACATTAAATTATTTTTCGCAGCTACTTGATGTGGCCTGTGACAGGTTTGAAACCATGAAACCATATGTTTGGGCTGTAAATGAAACATATGTTTCGCTGCTTTTCTGGACCAAATGCAATTGACTTGGTGTTTGGCCCGTTTCACCAACGGAGTATTTGGACCAAAATAGATCCAAACAGACCGACTCACATGTCTTATAAAACTAATTAAAAAACTATAAATTTTATTATTTTTAGGCTAATAATAACTAGATTATCAATGGTTTATTATTTTTATCTTTTAGGCTAATAATAGCTAGATTAACAATTTGCTTTTCTGGAAAATAATGTCATAATATAATCTAATTACTTTTTTTCAAAATGAAATATTATATTAAATAATTAGAACAATTAATTACATTCAATTTTAGCATGAAGGGGCAATATGTTACATTTCAATTAACACAATACTGCCAAAAAAAATTAACATAAGTATGTATTAGCTAATTAGAATTGATACAACAGTATTATGGGTGTGCAAAAAAACCGCTAGTCTGTCCCAACTGATCGATCCAATTAAAACCATCGTAATTTGTTAGCTGAAAATTTGATAGGTTGATATTGGATATTTTGGAAAAAAGACATCAAGTTGTAATCGGGTTTGATTTATATATTTTTGGACCACATAACCACATTCGAGCGCACTTTATATAATTTATGATGTTTATATATTTTTTATTTTATTATTTAATTTAGTCCTAAAATTAACAAAATGAGAAATATAATTTAAGTATATACTTTAATTAATTAGTCGTGTTTCATAACTATGACTGAAAATCAAATCCAGCTATTCGATGCTTCGCTCGAGCCCGTTCGATAAAAGATCGTTTGAGCTCGGTCCGTCAAACATGATTTCTCGTTTGATAAGTTTTGAAGCTCGGCTCGATAAGTTAAATATTGAAAAAATACATGTAAAATACCTAGCTACTCGACCTCGTCCGATAAAAGATCGTTGGAGCTCGGTTCGTTAAGAAATCAAATCAAGCTCAAAGACAAAATTTAAGCTCGATAAAATTCAAACCAAGCTTGAACACTGTATCGTTAAATATTACTCGGCTCGTTTACACCCGTATCCATAACCCAAATCCCAATTATAATAGATAAACCTTACTACTTTACGTAACCGTCCAATTTGAAGTGAAAAAAAACCAAAATAGATCCGAAACTAGAACATAAATGTTAAAAAATATTAAAAAAAAAAAAAGAGAGAAAAAAAGGATTATATCAAGCAAAATTTCATTGAGGTGTAAACCATCAACATCAAGTTCAAATATGAAAACTTTTAAACAAAACTAAAAAAAAGGATTTTTTCTTTTGTTTATTGTTTGAGAAATTTTTTATATTTGTGGAATAATAACTAGTTAAAAACCTAGTGTTCGAGTCTATTTTTAGCTTTCAATAAATTAGGTAATCATTGAAGATCCTATTTTGTTAGTTGATATTTTATATATCTCCATTATATTTTTTTTTATGAAATTTTACGAAATATATTAATAAAAATAAAAAATTGTAATTAATAAGTACAGTAACATTTAACTTATCAAATAATAAAAATACATTATTTTTGATAATGTTGAGACCATAAAACTCGCCCCAAACCTCCCCAACTGAAATGTACTGCATAGTGCAATCTCATGACTCGTTCGATTGGGTTTGGACTAGAGATTAAAAAATCTGCATATATTGGGTCGGATTTGAACTAGAGATTAAAAAACCGCATATATTGGATTTGATTTAGACGAGTACAAAACCGCACTAGACCGCATGCCGAACATCTCTAAACAGTATAATTTACAAATAACCCACCAAGAAAATATCACATTCAAGTAAAAATTTCTAAACGTAGAATACATTATGATATTTTATACCATTTTGGTGTCTTTTTTTTTTTTTTTTTTGGTATCATACATTTGTAGAGTGTATTGATACATAAATGTAAATACCAAATTGAATTAGAAAATCATGTTCTTTTGGCTTCTCTCTTTGAAAATGTAGTTTCAGAGTTAAATTCCCTAACATCATATTCTTTTGGCAGACATTATTGAAAAAATCTCAGAAAAATATGAGATAATTAATTTACGCATTTTCAGAAAAATCTGAAATATTTACGGAAAACATACATAAAAGGAAAGTAACTCTAAATATTTAAGTTAAGACAATAATCATAGATTTTCCTTAATTTTATTCTACTATTCACAAATTATATTATTATATCTCAAATTTCTTCAATTTCGTCTGAATTCTGGACCTAACCCAAAAATCAACAATTTAACATCCATTTTGCTTATTTTCACCTATAATTGTTCTCATAAACGCAGAAATGGGGATGATGAATTATTGCTTTATAAAATTATAAAAGAACATAAGCCCAAGTCTCATCCCATATTTGCAAGAGTTCAATCTTGCAAAAAATCTACGAAACAATCATCTTCAAAACTGAGAGGCCAAGAAAATAACTTACTGTCTCTGTCCCTAAATTTTCATTAATATTTTTTTTTTAAGAATATCCCAAAATAATACGATATTTCTATAAATGAAATTATTTTTCTCAAGAAATACTCTCTCATCTAAAGTAATAATTTGATATCACTAACTGTCAACCACTACTTTTAAGTACATCTATGTAAAAATACTTACGGTGTGTTTGCAAACTCTTTTGCAATTTGTTTGAGCTTTTCTGACTTAGTATGAAATAAATTTGGTGTTTGGAAAATGAATTCCGCTTCAACTTATCTCAATTTAAGCTATTTTAAGCTCATAAATTGTTATCTTCTCTTGAGACGTTTCTGATTATATTGAACTTAACTTATAATTTTTTTTCTTTTTTGGTTTTCCAAGGGTTTAATCGTATCCCTTTCGAGACGGGTTGGACATATTAATTTGGGTACTTTTCCCAACAGGGATTCGAACATGAGTCCGCCACTTTGTATTTGACTTATCCATTCCACTAAACCAATCACCCGTTGGTACTCATAATCTTTTACTTCAACTTATTTGCTAGAGTTTGCAAACAACACTTAAAAATTCCACCCTTTTAACTTTTATCTAAAACTTCGCGTCAAAATAAACAAAATAAAAATAAAAAAGGGAAGGAAGATGTACTAATTAAATCCAATAATACATAACGAAATAGAGTACTACTAAAATATGTAAACGAAAGAAAATAAATAAGTGGGAAATTAAATTAGAGAACCTAAATTGTCAGTTATGGTGATTATCATCAGCATCATGAAACTCGTGATTTTCCTCTTCTTCTTCCTCCTGGTTATTATTATTATTATTATTATTATAATTATTATTATTGTACCTGACTACCACCACAGGACACGCACAATGCTGCAGACAATAATTACTCACACTCCCAAGCTTCCCTTTACAACAATTCCTTCTAGAAGCTCCTATTCCCCTACTCCCCAAAATCACCGCACTCAAATTCAACCTCTCCACCTCCAAACAAAGCCTCTCCTTCATGTCATGATCCATCACGATATGAATCTTATACGACACGTGTCCCGCCTCCTTCAGCGGCTGCGCCAATTTATTCGCCTTCGCGGTTGTCAATTTCTCCAATTCCTCTTCCAATTCCTCTTTTGATTGTGAATTAATTGAATTAGGGTTGTTGGTTGGGGTCGAGGATCCCCAATCGGCGCCGTAGAGGACGGAGGTGGACTGGACGTGGAGGAGGATGACGGCGTCTTCAGGGCGGAGGTAGTTTTCTACGGCCCATTTTACGGAGTACGCGCTCTCGTCGCTGAGATCGATGGCGATGGCAATGCGGCGGTGGAAAGGGGAGATGGCGGTGGTGATTGGGGTTGGGGTGGCGGGTGATTGAGGGAAGCGCGGGGAGGTTTTCTGGACTTGTATGGGTGGGGGGAGGTTGCGGGTGGGGCGAATCGTTTTGGTTTGTTTTTCTGTCTTGGAATTGGAACCGACCTCGGCGGTGGTGGTGGCGGCGGTCGGTTGTGAAGCCATGCGCGGTGGTGGTGGAATTGGCGTGATCAGTTATCTTACGTTGAGGTTTGTTGTTGGAAATACTATAATTTTTTCTTTTTTGGATAAATAGAAATACTATAAATATACAACAGGTAATTGTGTTTGGGAAAATTAAAAAAAAAAAAAAAAGGAAAAAAGAAAAAAGGGAATTTATTTTGGAAAATATTATATATATCCCTATTTAACAATGGAGAGATTATTCGAGGATAAGATAATTAGGGATCGAATCAAAGAGAAATTTACGTGTGTGTTGTACCACATCTTCCGTGCATTGAATGAAAAAATTATCTTATTGCATTAGGTAAAATCAATGTGATCAAATTTTTGATGCAAATATGGTATGACAAGTTCAGATATCTTCAACTATGAAATGTAATTTTTGGAGGGGTTTTTAAAAAAAAAAAAAAATAGGGAATAACTTTTTAAGTGATTATGTTGCTTCAGTTATGGACGAATCCAGTGAATCGGGGGGAGAAAGGGTGAACTTAATTATTTCTTTACATGGACTAAATATTAATTCTAGTAATTTATTTGCTTAAGTCTAGAAAATATTAAAGTGGTTGCACAGAACAATTTTTCAAATATTAAAATTCATATCAGTATTGTCTAAAAATAAAAAATCCCCAATTTAAGTAATAAAAAACTTGCAAGACATTAATTGATCTTTGATCTTATTTATGTGCTTGTCCACATAGTTAAAAATATAAGTGATCCAAAGAAAAAAGATTAGAGATAGAAGATGAAATTTACAAGTAGACACAAATATTTAAAGGAAAATTTGGGCGTTTATAGGAGAAGAAGGAAATAGTCTCCTGTTTTTCTTACGTTTAGATTACAGTTTTTAATTAAATTCTAATGAACAAATATTACATAATAACTCATATAAACACAAAGAATATTCGACGTATTATTGTGATCTTTATTACATTTTTCATTTATAAGAAAACATCTTTGTATCAGAACCAATTTCTTTTGGACTTGGTTCAGGGATGATGCTGTGCCCCGTTCATTGGGTCAGGCCCATGTGGACCCACCTTGAGTTTGGATTCACCCGCCGCGGTATAATTCATCAAAGTTGCTAATTTGTTTTCAAAAGAACATAATAACATAAATAAAGCATGCCATAATCCAAATTTCGTAATTGATCAAAAGGGCTGGTCACACTGCTATATGCAGAGTTGGTACAAACATATTATCATACAACTAATCTTGCAAGCCTATGGAACACATACATAATAACAATAATACATCATTCAAAAAAAAAAATAACACATCATTGGTGGAGGTACATCCTGCGATTTACATCCTTCAGGGTTCTAGGACAAGGGTTCTGAGGGTTCAGGATTAGTCTAGTGTAAGCTTGTACAACTGGGTTATCAAAAAAAAAATAATAATAATAATACATCATTCAACCTTAATGGGAGGACAACCCCTCAATGACTGATTGGGTCCCGGAAATTGACACATCGACTTAACCATCATAACCTGAGGTTCTTGCATATGAAAAGAATGATAAAAGAAACACGTAAGTTTGATCACACAACTTAGTGAAGTTATGATGCGTGTGTGAATACATCATATTATATATATTGTGAAGATATAATAAATTAAGCATATATTATTGATGCCATTCTTCACTTTCCTTCCATCCTCATTTTGAAATCCATCCAATTACTCATCAAGGAACGAATCATGCATGTGTTTCAGTGCGTATGAGGTCAAATGTTGCACTAAATCAAAATTTAACAAGGATGATTATTTCATCATATTTACTAATTGTTTTGAAAATGATGTTCTATTTGAGCTTTAAGATTAACACCTTATTCGATGTCAAGTTCAAGTATTTGGATCACTTTTCTTTTGGGTGGTTCTCGGATCCTAAGCAGCCATTTTATACTATACTTTCGACGAAAGTGGTGAATATTGAAACTCACCTAATAACGGAGTCATTTGAAATCCTCCGTCCAAATCCACAAGTTCTCGATAATTGAGAGAAAGGACCTTCGAGCTGCAAAAGACTGGATTAATAACAAATGGGTGGAAGTCGAGCCAAACCCGCATATTTAGTCTTTATTTACTTTAGCTGTCAACCCGCGGCCTAGAGTTCCACCACTCTCAGATTTGGCTAAGATGAAGAGCCTTGGAGTTGTGAGTAAAAGGGTTGACAAAATTGTGAGTGTTAGAGTATCTAAAGATGGTAAAGGGAAGAAATCAAATTCTGAGAAAATAGATTCTGTTTTTATGTTTTGGGTATTTTTGGTAATTTTAGGACTTTTTTTAGATTAATAATTAATTTTGCAGTTAAGTGTGTCATGGCATCATGGTCATATCATTTGCAGTTTTAAACTTCTGGCTTTGTGAAATTGAACTTTTTAAATGTATTATAATTATTATAATAATAATTATAATTATTATTATTTAGTTGTTGTTTTTATAGAGGTAATTTTGAAACTTCTTATGTTATTGCTTGATATTTTATAAGTTTGAGTATCAATCATAAAAAAGAAAATTAATTTTTTTGTCCTTTTAAATTAGATCATGATTTATTCCTACAATTCCTTATTCATGGAGAGAAAATAACCTCCTGAAAAAAGCCAATTAGTAGATGATGATAGCTCTGAAATATACACTATATATTTTCATCTTTATTGTTATCTATTGTGATATTCTACTTAGAAAGATGGGGAAATGTAGATTCTGAAGGCTTCTAAATTACATATTTTATTATTTAGTTTTATAGTTTTATAGGTCCAAATATCACTATATGCTACATTAATAAAAAACAATTTTTTTTACATTAAATAGTAACTTCTTCCACACTGGACACAATTTTTTAATTTTTTTCTTTAAATTTAAAATATGTATATAATTAAGTGTTGGTCCCAAGTGGTCAGATGAGGTCTAAAGGGGGGGGGGGGGTGAATAGACCTCTTAACTTTTTACAATTTTTAACTTTAAAACCTTTTTGATAACTTAAACGAACTAAGCTGTTATCAACAGTAGGTTCCTCGGCTGATCGCGAACAAATCTTTGATCAGCTTCGTAGACCACTAAACTGATAGTTACTTAGCTGATTTTGTCAAAATCAGTTTTAATACTTAGAGTACTTGCAGCGGATTTTCAAAGTATTTTTCACAAGTATCCTCAGTAGTTTGAAAAATGTTTCCCCAGTTTTATAAACTCCTTTTAAATCTTTTTCAAACAGTTAAGTAAATTGTTTTATGCAGTCTTGAAATATGCAAGTAAAAATGCAAGTAAAAATACAAGTAATTTTATAGTGGTTATATGGATGTGAATATCCTTTAGTCCACTATTCCAAGTCACAAAGATCTTGGGTTATACTAGAAACATAAAGTAACCAGTACACTCTGCTTACGCCTAATAACAAATGAACAGGCCGTAAGTGCGCAGTAAGAAATCACAAAGAAATCCTACTCTCTGAAGTAATATCACTCACTAAGATGGATATCTACTTCTCACAACACTCAGTTTTACAAATTCACTCAGAAGATGTGTTTAGCTTTGTTCTTCAACTTCGCTTTTCGTCAACAAATGACTAAGCTGATGAGTGAGCTGTTCTTGAGACTTAAAGAGTTCTGCTTCGAAAATTTCTCAGAGATTGTGTTGTTATGTTCTCTTCGTCTCTTTCAGCTATTTATACTTAAGGTTTGAAAAGTGTCCGTTGAAGAAAGACAGGATTCAAATTCCTCGAGTATTGGTCCTTAATTTCCGCGAACGGCTCTTTGGCAGTCTGTCCGTACTGTCAACAGTACTTTTCTGCAGGCAGCATTAAATGCACCTAGCTGATGCGAAACATTTCTTCAATCATTTGTCTTTAATATCCTTGTACTTCAGCATTTATTACTTCCAGGGGCATTTATTACCGTTGAGAAGACTTTATGATCCTTTCCACTTGGCTGACGGAAGTGCAAGTCTGATGGCGAACAAAGCTGATCTCAAACTTGAACAAATCTGATTTGAGTCGGCTGATCTTCATCAGTCTGATAAATTTCCTTCAGCGGATCAGCAGTCTTTGGACCTTGATTTTTGACTCTTCCGATGTCTTCTTTCCTTAGTCAAAAATATTCTTCACAAGGGGCCATCAGCTAAGTTAATCCATACTTAGCAGATTTTGAAGTTTTGGAATGCATCAAAACCTCCCTTATCAAAATGTCTTCAGTGCCCTCATCTTCATCCTTATCCAACAATTTTCCCCTTTTTGATGATGACAAAACTTCAGCCAAGTACCTGTTAATACCTTAGCTAAAGATTGTGATCCTCAAAATTTTCTGAGATAGAAAAGATATGTTGGATTAAACTTGTCTTTTTATTGATAATGAAAATATTACAAGTACAAGTTCATCAGATGAGATGTCTGAAGAATAGATAAAGTAAACTGATTACAGGAGTTTATAAGTTCTAACTATCAGCTTCTTCATCAGATCCTTCAAGCACTTCTTCATACTCATAAGATGATTATTCATCATCATCTTCTTCTTCATCTTCATCAGATTCTTCACCCTGAAGGATAATTACTTTGGCAGCCTCCATCTTTTCTTTAAGTTGCTGCTCCTTCAGTAACTCCATTGCCTTTCTGGCTGATTCAGTATTTTTGTACTTGGTCAAAGGCTCTGTTTGATCTTCAGCAGAGTCTTTGGTTTTAGCCATTTCTTCATCAGACTTGGCTTTATCCTTAGTCTCTTCTTCAGACTTCTCTTCACCTTGTACCTTTCCAGTTGTTTCAGCAGTCTTGTCAACTTCAGTAGTTTCTTCAGCCTTCTCAACTTCAGCAGCAGTTGTCTCCTTAACTGATTCTTCCCCTTTATCTTCCCCCTTTTTGTCATCATCAGTCTTGATGACATTGTCAGGTTTAGCAGCAGGGTTGAGTGCAACAATGGGAGTTTTCATTGCAGCACATAAAGTCTTCAGATTCTGATTTACTACATCATGACTTGCTGTTAAGTGATGAAGAATGGTACTGATGTTGTCAGATTGATCATTGAAGCAGTCAATATTGAGTTGCATGGTTGAAAGTTCTTCATGAATAACATTTCCAGCCTTTTGGATTTCCTGCAACAAACCAACATTAATAGACTTCTCTTATTCACTGACTTTGATGAAGGTTGCAGTTAAGTCAGCTATCTTGTGCTCAACTCTCTTTGTAAGGCAACATGAAGGTGATTTACATCAGCCTTCACATCTTCAACGTTTCTATTCATTTCAGTAAGGCTGTGCACTAACTGCAGTGAATTATCTTGAGGTATTGGAAAACTGTCAATTTCAGTCTTGATAATCTTGACAGTTGATTGTTGCACAGTTTCCAGCTGAAGTCTGTTGGACTCTACCAACTCTGCTTTCAGTTCTTCCTTCAGCTCCTCTTTCATCTTTCTCAGCTGCTGACTGTGCTTCTCTTCCAGTTCCTTTGCTGAATTTTCCATTAGTATCTGGAAAGCTTCCATCAGTGATGAGTGTTCATCACCTGATGAAGCAGAAGCAGCAACTTCCTTTTCTTCAGTCTCCTGGTGGACAGGAACATCATTCATCTCAGTCTCCTGATCAGCTTCAGAAGCCTTAGCATTCCACTCAATAGCTAAGGTTTTATCAGCTTTCTTTTGCTCATCAGTGACGTCATCATAAAACAGATTAGTGATCGTGCCATCATCATTGAAGCAGGTTGTTTGACGTATCTGCCTAACAATGATCCAAGGGTTCACAAAAGCATTATTTCCCTTGGGCACTTCACTAAACTCCTTCACTTCCTTGCCAAAAATTATTTGCTGAATACTTGGCAGCTGAGGCATTTCACTTGAATGTCCCTGCTGATATCTTGACCTTTATGCCCATCTCTTCAAGGCAGTCATAACAGCAATGTTTATGGCCCTTTCTTCAGCATTATCAGACTTCCTCCTTTTGGCAGGCAAGGAGTTTTCAATTTTCTTGGCCTCCTCCAGTGCAAATTCTTTTGCATATTGATGCATGACATCTCTGACATAGCTGGGATCCAAGGCCTTCTGAATAGAGTCTGTCCTTAGCCAATTTAGAACCCATTGTTCTTCATCAGCTAGCTCCTTCAGATTTTGAAGTTCTGCTATAGATTTGTTCAATCTGTTGTCTCTCCAACGGATGTATCTTAGCTTTTCCTGATTGAACAGAGTCTTCAGCATAAGCTTCTGGTCATAATATGCCAAAGATTTTTCAAATCTTTTGAAGAGCTCCTTATCGGCATAAACAATATCAAATGCTCTTCTGACTTCAAATTTGGCCTTTGGCTTGGCCTCTCCTGCAGGCATCTTTGGTTTCTTAGGCTTGTTCTCATTATCAGCAGCCTCATTTATTTTTATGCCTCCGCCATGGACAGGTCCATGAGCATCAGTTTCGCTGAGCTCTATGACCATTGCCAATTCAGCATCCTCAGCAGCTTTTCTCTCAGCCTCTGTCATTTTTCTTCTTTCTTCATCCTTAGCTACTTGGATTTTGCTGAGTTCCTTTGCCTTTTGTTCTTCTTGCTCATCTCTCTTTCTCTGTTCGGCTTCTTCCCTTTTTCTCTTATCAGCCTTGGAAATCTTCTTTCTCTTGATCACAACTTTTCTTTTTCCTTTATCAGCTGGGGCAGGGGCTGGGCCAGCATAAGAGATTGGTGTAGCGGCAATAGGATGAATGATCATACCATCTTGATCATCCTGAGGTTTGGCAGCCTCAACTGTTGGTGTAGCTTGAGTCATCTGTTGCTCATCAGCTTTGTCAGCAGCAGAAGCCTCAACAGCTCCAACAGGTCTTTCAGCAGATGTAGGACTTTGTCTTACTAAGTTTTCCAACTCAGTAGGCTCTTCAATGAATGTCATCTGCTTCCTTGCTGACTTCTTTGATAATCCCTGAATGGGTCTTGAAGCAGCAATATCCCTTTGTTGACTTCTTGTCCTGAGAGAGACATTCCCAGCAGGCATTTCAGCAGAAGGAGTCCTGGAAGGTGATGCAGGAGACATTCCCCTTACATCAGCAGTGGTCTAACTTATGATTTGATCAACAGCAACGTCAGCCACAACCTTCACTTTCTTAGAAACTTTCTCCTTTGGTTGATCAGCAACCTTCTTCGTCTTTGTCTCTACAGCTAAGTCAGCTGTTTTGACTAGTCTCCGTGGCCTCTTGGCAGGAACCTCCTTTGGTTCCTCATCTTCATCTTCTTCAGGCTCATCAGCCTTTCTCTTCAGAACAGGCAAGTACTTGGACATTGCCTTAGATTTGTGGATCTCCTTTCCATTTGTCATAACACAGCCCAGTTTTGACAGCAGATAACTGAGTGTGATTATGTGGTTGGTTTGAGGAGTTTTCCCTTTCTTTGCCTCAAGAAAACCAGCCAAGATGTGCCAGACTATAATGGACCAGTTGACTTCCAGCCCATAGTAAATGGCAGCCATGATGCTGAAACGCTTCATTGGAACAACATCTAGAGAGAAGGTGCAGTTTTCAATCAGTTTTGCAATCATATCAGCCATCCGCTGATATTCGTCCTTCAGTTGTTTCTTTTTAATGTTTCCAGACAACATTTCTCCCTCTTTGGCGCAGATCGCCCAGAATTGTTGGTGCCTGTCTTCAGTCAGCACAGTGACGTCGTGTCGTCCTCTGTTAGGAAGACCAAACGTTTCGTGAAGAACAACGGGTGTAATGACCACAGATTTGTCTCCGACCGTAGCCTTGATTTCCAAAGTAGGGAAATCAACAGTTGCGGTTTTGTAGTACTCCATTACTTGATCTGTCCAGATTATTCCTTCATTATACTCCATGAAGTTAACCAGCAGGGCAGATTTGAACTTTTCCAGCAGTTCCTTCATCAAATCCGTTCCAGATTGATAGTACGATTCATACACTAAGAACATACCTTCAGCGGCCATCGTAATCTGTTGAGAGATTAGAGAAACAAGAGGAGATTTGCAGAAAGATTGCAAGTATTTTCTCACAAGTCCTTTTGAAATTTTAGGGTGCGTAAAGAACTACACGGCTGATTAGATTGGGATTTATAGAGTTAGGGTATTTCGGTTTCCGTGATACCAGCTAACCGTTAGATCCGTTTTTTGTCAGTGCTGATCGTGCGGCGTCAGTTACGACCTTTCAAATTCAAATCGCATTAAATGAGGAACGGGAATTTATACCGCCCTTCTGTCACTTGTAAAAGCGTGTTTTGAAATAAAACGTTTTAAATAGTAAGCTTTTACACAAGCGATCAGATGAGTAAAATAAATACTTATCTGATGGACTACTGTCCTGATGACACAGTTGTTATCAGTGAAAGCCAATAGCTGATAACCTTCCTCGGCTGTTTGTCAATCCAGCTAGATAATAAATCTTCATTCTTCAAGACTTTAATCTTCTGTTGAAACTATAACTTCAACTAACTGTCATTAACAAATTTCATCTTTCAATCAGAAGTACCGCTAGTCTTACACGTTCCCCCTGACTTTAAGAATTTATAAGTTAACTAGTCTGTTGAGAGTTAATCCTTGAAGACGAAAGCGATGAGTAAGTTGTTGAACTCCAGTCTTCTGATGAGTTCCCCCTCAGCTTATGCATCTAATTTTAATAAACCTAGTTCAGCTCTTAGAGTAGAAAACCTTGTCTCACTTAGAGGTTTTGTGAAGATGTCAGCAATCTGATTTTCAGTAAACACATATTCTATCATGACATTTCCTTTCTCCACATGATCTCTAATAAAGTGATGCTTGATCTCAATATGCTTAGTCCTTGAATGACTTGTAGTATTCTGAGTAAGGCTGATTGCACTTGTATTGTCACAGTAGATTGGGATTCCACTGATTTTGATATTGTAGTCTTCTAGTTGATGCTTCAACCATAAGATTTGTGCACAGTAAGCTCCAGCAGCTATATACTCAGCTTCAGCAGTAGATATGGATAATGAAGTCTGTTTCTTACTCATCCATGAGATCAGACGACTACCTAAGAATTGACAGGCACCTGTTGTGCTTTTTCTATCAATCTTGCAACCAGCAAGGTCAGAATCTGAATATCCAATCAGCTCAAATCCAGATTCCCTAGGGTACCACAATCCCAAATCTTCAGTACCTTTAAGATATTTGAGTATCCTTTTGGTAGCTAAGAGGTGAGATTCCTTAGGATTTGATTGAAATCTCGCACAAACCCCAACAGAGTACATAATATCAGGTCTGCTAGCAGTTAAGTATAACAGTGACCCAATAATTCCTCTGTACTTGGTTATGTCCACTGATTTGCCATCTTCATCTTTATCCAAACGAAGACTTGTAGACATTGGAATAGTAGCAGTAGAGCTAGTTTCCATACCAAATTTCTTGATCCTTTGTGTATTTTGCTTGGCTGATGAAAATTCCATCAGGCAACTGTCTTACTTGCAAGCCAAGAAAATAATTAAGTTCTCCCATCATGCTCATTTCAAACTTGTTCTGCATCAGCTTTGAGAACTTGTCACACATCTGTTGGTTAGTTGAACCAAAAATAATATCGTCCACATAAATTTGCACAAGCAAAATATGTTCTTCCCATTCAATAGTGAACAAGGTATTGTCAACTTTACCTTTGCGAAATCCTTTGATTAAAAGAAAATCAGATAAGGTATCATACCATGCTCTTGGAGCCTATTTCAGTCCATAGAGGGCTTTCTTCAGACGATACACCTTGTCTCCTTCTTGATAGACTTCAAAACCAGGTGGTTGTTCAACGTAAACTTCTTCTTGCAATTCTCCATTGAGAAAGGCTGATTTCACATCCATCTAATAGACGGTGAAATTCTTGTGAGCGGCATAGGCAAGAAAGAGTCTGATTGCCTCTAATCTTGCTACTGGTGCAAACGTTTCATCAAAGTCAATGCCTTCTTCTTGGAAGTAACCTTTGGCCACTAATCTTGCTTTGTTTCTGGTGACTTCACCATCTTCATTCATCTTATTCCTGAATACCCATTTAGTGCCAATGACTCTTTGATGACTTGGTCTAGGAACTAAGTACCAGACTTCATTCCTTTCAAATTGATTCAGCTCTTCCTGCATAGCTTCAATCCAGTTGGAATCACTAAGAGCTTCTTCAATCTGTTTGGGCTCAATTTGAGATAGGAAGCTGACAAACATTGCATCACTTGCAGCAGCTCTCCTTGTCTTCACTTTGTCCAAAGGATCACCAATCACCAGCTCTGGTGGGTGATTCTTGAGCCATCTGAGATCAGGTTGCAAATCATAATGTTGTCCTTTGTTTTTATCTTGCAACACTACTGTTGGAGTTCCAGTAGTAGTCTGTTGAACATTTGTTGTCTGTTGAACAGTCTCTGGTCTATCAGCTGTTTGCAACTCGTCTGTTAGACAATCAGCATTGTGATTTTGAACAGCACTTGAGTTATCAGCTGGGTTGAGATCAGGTAGTATATTCTTTCCAACATTCAACTTCTGTAAATCAGTAGACAGATCTTGATTAATACTTTGATTCTTTTCAGAAGATTGACTTGGTTCATCAAATACTACATGAATGGATTCCTCTATTAGTAATGTTCTTTTGTTAAAGACTCTATAAGCTTTACTAACAGTAGAGTATCCTACAAAAACAACTTCATCAGCCTTTTCTGCAAATGCAGTAAGGTGATTTTTACCATTATTTAAAACATAGCATTTACAACCAAATATCTTAAAATAATGAATGTTTGGCTTCCTGTTGTTCCAAACTTCATATGGAGTCTTGTTTTGGTGCTTGTTGATCATGCATCTGTTTTAGGTAAAACATGTTGTGTTTGTTGCTCCTGCCCAAAATCTTTGTGGCAGCTTAGCTTCAGCTATCATGGTTCTGACAGCTTCCTTCAGTGTTCTGTTTCTCCTTTCAGCAACACCATTCTGTTGAGGGGTTCTAGCAGCTGAATACTCATGATGTATTCCTTTGATATTACAATACTCTTCAACAGTAGAGTTTGTAAACTCTGTCCCTCTATCTGATCTGATCTTCAATATCTTTATGCTTTTCTCATTCTGGATCAGTTCCATCAGATTAGTAAGATGTTCCTTGGTTTCACTTTTCTTTTTCATGAATATCACCCAAGTATATCTTGAATAGTCATCCACAACAGCTAGGCAGTATTTCTTTCCACCATTGCTGACTGGATCAATGGTCCAAATAAGTCCATGTGTAGCATCTCCAATATTCTTCCAGAAGATTGATGCTTTTTGCTTTTGAATGATGACTTGATTTGTTTATCCTTCTGACAGGCGTCACAAAGCTTGTCTTTGCTCATGACTGTCTTTGGAATTCCTTCTACTAGATTATTCTTGATTAGACTGTTGATGGTCTTGAAATTCACATGATTCATTCTCTTGTGCCACAGCCAACTGACTTCACTTGGTGTTGATGCCACCAAACAAATGCTCGAATTCTTGTCAGCAGAATTCCAGTCCACTGTGTAGACATTCCCTTGTCGTCTTCCAGATAAAATTACCTTCTTTGTACCGATCTGTTCAACATAGCACTTATCTGTTGAGAAGATGACTGAATATCCTTTGTCACAAAATTGACTTATGCTCAGCAGGTTGTACTTTAGGCCTTTAACATATGAGACGTCAGCTATCTCTATGTTTCCTTTGATCAGCTTTCCACTTGCTACAATCTTGCCTTCTTTGCTGTCCCCAAACGTAACTTTAGGACCATCCACAGCAACAGCATCAGTCAGTTCATGTATGTTTCCACACATGTGTCTTGAATATCCACTGTCAAAGTACCAGATTTTCTCTACTTTACTCCTACTCCTAATCCTAACCTACAAAACAAAGTAAAATTGTTTTAGGTACCCTTATTGAGAGGGTCCTGAAGGATTAGTTCCACCTTTGACAACCCAAGATGATGAAGTCTTAGGCTTCTTAGGCTTCTGAGTTTCAACAGGAGTATGAACAGCTTTGCCTTTACCACGTTCATCAGATTTGTCATATTGTTGATGATCAGCATGATAAGGATAATGTTCAAATGCAGAGTAAGATGCATGATAAGGAGGATATGCATGCATTGGATGAGCAGGATATGGTGCATAGTAAGTTGGAAATTGAGGTGCATGATACATAGGATGATATGCAGAAGGTTGCACATAATAAGACTCATTTCCATACCAAGCATTTTGATTTTTCTTATTCTTATGCTTCTTTGGTTTACTAGTTGCTTGCTCATTAACAGACGACTTAGTTTTATCACTAGTCTGATTAGTTTTAGCCTTGTAACAGGACTTCCTAGGACTCTTCTGTTTAGGCTTACTAGTCTGTTTTCCTACACTAGGCTCTTTGCTCTTTTTAGCCTTAGGAGTTTTCGTCTCCTTTAATACTTTCTCAGGTGAAGCAGGTTTAGTAGTCTGAACATACAGTATGACCTTAATATTGTCAGCTGATATAAATTTTTCAGTATGGCTCAGTTCTAACTTATCCTGATCTAAAAGTGTCTTCTGTTTACTAGACATGTGAGTGGATGCAACAGATGACTTCTCATGAGACTCAATAACTTTCTCAAGCTCAATGATTTTACCCTTATAGACTTCACATTCAGCTTTCAGAGATTCATGTTCTTGCTCAAGCAGTTTATATTCAGCTGATTTTCTTGGCTTTTCAGCTGTGAGTTTCAGTGAATTATTTTGCTCTTTCAGCAATATCATCTCTTCCTTAAGCTTTTTAAATGCTTCGGCAATAGTAGTATTGTTAAGCATCATTTGTCCAAATGAACTAAATAATTCATTTTCAAGAGGAGTTACCTCATCATCCTCAGAGTTATCAGATTCATTAGCCATCAGGCAGAGAAGAGCAGGACTCTCTTCATCAGAGGACTCTTCATCAGAAGTGTCTGAATCTGAATCAGATGAGTAGACAGCAGCTGGCTTTTCTGCTTCTGCTACCATCGCTTTTCCTTTCTGATGTTTTCTTTCTTTTTCTGATTCTCTTTTCTTCTTCCGTATACTTCTCAGCTTTAGGGTATGGGCAGTCTTTGATGAAATGACCCAGTTTCCTGCAATTATAGCACATCATTTTGGATTTATAGGAATCCTTATCATGAGAAGAAGAAGTAGGGTTAGAAGTAGAAGCATTGTTATATTTGTTCTTCATTTTTCGTCTGTAGAACTTTTTAAAGTTGTTCATCAGCAATGTAACGTCTCCAGCAGTGTACTCCTTTTTGTTGAGCAGTGTGGCTTCATCAGAGGAGTCCACATCTTTGCTTTTGTGAGCTGGCCTTCTGGGGTTTTCAGCAGCAACAAGTGCAGCTGTGGGACTTGAAGTTGAGGTTTCTTCAACACCCATTCTTGGCAGCTTATACTCGTACGCCTTGAGTACTGAGAACAGCTCGGTGAGAGAAATCTTGCCCAGATCTCTTGACTCTTCCATGACTGTCACCTTCATGTTGAACTTTGGAGGTAGGGCCTTCAGAACTCTGACGGTTATCTCCTTGTCCGTAAAGGTTTTTCTAAGATTTAAAACTTCATTCAATGTCCTTGTAAACCTTGTGTCCATCTGGTCAATGGTTTCCGCAGACTTCATCTTGAAGTTGTCCAGCTTCTCCAGAGCAATACTCAGCTGATGCTCTTTGATGGAGTCGTTTCCTTCGCTCATGTCACGAACCTTGTCCCACATCTCCTTTGCAGTTTTGCAAAGTTTGACTTTATCAAATCGATCATTGTCCAGGGCTTTGGTCATGATGAAACGGCCAACTTTATCCGGATTGAACAGCTTTATTTCTTCGGCTGTCATCTCTGTTAAATCCTTTTCCACCACTAGTTCAGCTTCATCAACTATGATAGTCTTGGTGAATTTGAATGGACCTTTTATGATACATGTGTACATGTTATCATTATAAGCAGCTAGGAAAATCTCCATCCTGATTTTCCAGTCTTCAAATGACATACCAGCAATGTGGGGAACATGACTGATACAGTTCATTTTTCAAAAAGTTTTTGTTTTTCAAAAAGATGCTCTTTTGAAAAGTTTTAAAAAAACCTTTGAAAAACACTTGGATCAAGCTCGTTGATCAGACAGCTGATTCAAATGAACCACCTGCTCTGATACCACTTGTTGGTCCCAAGTGGTCAGATGAGGTCTAGAGGGGGGGGGGTGAATAGACCTCTTAACTTTTTACAATTTTTAACTTTTAAACCTTTTTGATAACTTAAACGGACTAAGTTGTTATCAACAGTAGGTTCCTCGGCTGATCGCGAACAAATCTTTGAACAGCTTCGTAGACCACTAAACTGATAGTTACTTAGCTGATTTTGTCAAAATCAGTTTTAATACTTAGAGTACTTGCAGCGGATTTTCAAAGTGTTTTTCACAAGTATCCTCAGTAGTTTGAAAAATGTTTCCCCAGTTTTATAAACTCCTTTTAAATCTTTTTCAAACAGTTAAGTAAATTGTTTTATGCAGTCTTGAAATATGCAAGTAAAAATGCAAGTAAAAACACAAGTAATTTTATAGTGGTTATATGGATGTGAATATCCTTTAGTCCACTATTCCAAGTCACAAAGATCTTGGGTTATACTAGAAACACAAAGTAACCAGTACACTCTGCTTACGCCTAATAACAAATGAACAGGCCGTAAGTGCGCAGTAAGTAATCACAAAGAAATCCTACTCTCTGAAGTAATATCTCTCAGAAAGTGTGTTGTTCTGTTTCTCTTCGTCTCTTTCAGCTATTTATACTTGAGATTTGAAAAATGTCCGTTGAAGAGAGACAAGATTCAAATTCCTCGAGTATTGGTCCTTAATTTCCGCGAACGGCTCTTTTGCAGTCTGTCCGTACTGTCAACAGTACTTTTCTGCAGGCAGCATTAAATGCACCTAGCTGATGCGAAGCATTTCTTCAATCATTTGTCTTTAATGTTGGTCCCAAGTGGTCAGATGAGGTCTAGAGGGGGGGTGAATAGACCTCTGAAAATTTTTGAACTTAAAAACTTTTCAGTGTTCTGTCAGCAGACTAAGCTGATGAAGAACAGATGACTATGCTGATCGTGAACAAATCTTGAACAGCAGAGTGACCACTCTTCTTTCAGTTACTTAGCTGTTTTTCAGCAAAACAGTTTTTCAAAGAGTATACTTGCAGCGGATTGTTTTAAAGTGTTTTTCACAAGTAGACTAAGTTCTTAAAAGATTTTATCCCCAGTTTTACAAACTCCTTTTAAAATCTTTTAGATAATTCAAAGTGTTTAAATATGCAAACTTTAAATATGCAAGAAAACTTGAATGCAAGATAACACAAAGAATTTTTATAGTGGTTATATGGATAAAAATCTTTTAGTCCACTCTTCCAGATCACTCAGATTCTGGGTTATACTATAATCACAAAGATTACAATATTTCTCCACTTATACCTAGACAACTAATGAAAAGGCTATAAGCTCACAATAGGAATTCACAAAGAAAACCTATCCTCTAAAGTAGAATCACTCACAAAGATGGATTCTCACTTCGCACAACACTCAGCTATTACAAAATCACTCAGATAATGTTTTTCTGTTTTCTTCAACTGGATTTCTGTCAACAGATGACTTCCACCAGACGAGTGAGCTGTTCGAGCTTTTGAGACTTAGAAAATTTCTGCTTCAAAATCGAAATCTCTGATTGTTGTTGTGTGTCTCTCTCTTCGAACTTTGCTCTATTTATACTCGGATTTGAATTTATGACCGTTGAAGCAAATCAAGTCTTCAAATCCATCCTTCAGCTCTTTTGAAACGACTCCCTGCAGCAATCCGTACAGTGTACAGTACTTTTCTGTCCATCACATTTAATGCTGCATTAAATGCACTCTGCTGATACGAGGATATCTTCAATCATTTGCCATTACTACCCTTCTCTTCCAGCATTTATTACACCAAGTGCATTTATTACCGTTGAACTGATCTCATGATCTCTTCCACTCTGCTGATCGAAGCAACCCTTCTGATAGGTACTCTGCTGATCAAATACTGAACTAATCTGATTTGACTCGGCTGATGACCTACCCTTCTGTTCGCTGTTTCAGCAAGAGATCACTAGTCTTCTGGTCTTTGAACTCTTCTGATATCTTCTTTACTTGTTCAAAGATCCTTCTAAGGGAACTAAGCTTTCCATACTTAGCTGATTATGATGTTTTGGAAATCATCAAAATCTTCCCTTAATTTCTGACTTCATTTATCTTCATCTTCATCTTCATCCAACAATTTCCCCCTTTTTGATGATGACAAAACTTCAGCTAAGTACCTGTACCTAAACTAAAGTTTTGATCCTCAAAAATTTCTGAGATAGAAATAGTCTGTTGGATTAAAACTTGCAATTTTATAGATATTGAACTGATTACATATTACAAGTTTGTTCAGATGAAATGTAAAGAAAAATTACAAGGAGATTCATACGTAAATAAACATGATTAATCTCCTAGCTTGTCTTCTTTATCTTCTTCAGCAGGTTTGGAAGTTCCAGCTTCCAATTTCTGCTTCAACAGCTCTAACTTCTTCTTTTTAGTATCAGGATCAAGCTGTTCTTCAGCTGAGTCCATAGCAGCAGCTATCTCCTTATCAGACTTAGCCTTTGCTTCAGCTTCAGTTTCTGCAGCAGCTTCACATTCTTCTTCTGTGATCTTATCATCTGTTGATCTGCTTGTGCCTTCATTTGCTGCATCATTGTTATCATCATCATCAGCAGACTCTTCTAACACTTCTGTTCCTTCAGCATCATCTTCAGCTTCCAATACAAGAGAAGTTCCAACTCTTTTCTGTCCAAATATCCTCTCTTCCCCCTTTTTGTCATCATCAACAGGGTTGATTTGATAATTTGGTAAGATTGGGGTAATCAGAAGTGAATCACAGAGAAGCTTGATGTTCTCTTCCATAGCAGTTATTTGAGCTTGTTGTTTGAGTTGATTGGCCTTAACAGTTTTGACTTCCTTGAGCAAATCTTCTCCTTGATCACCTAATTGAATTTGAGTTCCCAAAATCCAATTTGATGAAGCAGTGAAGTCTTTCATCATATTTCCCATGACTTCATCTTCTGCTTGGAGGGTCGTTTCAACTGTTTGTTCAATCTGTCTCCAACCTTCAGTAGTGCTCTGAGTCCGTCTTCTAAGTATATCCATATCTTGACAGATGGATTTAACATTCTGAGCAGTGTCTTCTATCAGATCGGTTGGGACAGCAGTAGCTTTCTGATTTGGTTGTTTGACAGCAGCTAACACTTCTGCAGCTAACTCTTCCTTCATATCCTTCAAAGATTTGATGATCAGTTGTTGGATGGAGTCCAACAAATTTGTCTGAGCACCTTGAGAAGTTGAAGGCATATTTGTTGTTGCAGGAAGTGTTTCTTTGATAGGTTGCTCTGTAGGTTGAATTATTACATCAAGGGACTGATCTGCTGGACTACCAGCATGGCTTGGAGTGCTTTCCTTCTCCTTAGCTTGATCATCTCCTTTAGCAGCAACTTCTTTGTCCTTGATCTGATCTGCTGAAATTGCTTCTTCTTTCTTTGAAATATCAGCAGCATCAGACTTATCACCCTGTGCTTTGTTCTGATCAGATGGGTCTGATGTACCCTCTTTTTGCTCTGGTTGATCAGAAGACTCTTCTTTTTCTTTATCAGCAGGGGATATAATCTTCTTGACAGTCTCAACTGTCTTCATCAATCCTTCATTGTCCACAGCTGACCTGTTGGAAATCCAAGTAAAATTATCAAGAGGAATAAAAGTGGATGAAGGTTCCTCAGGCAGCTCTTCATAAGGTTTGATATTTGGTCCGTAGACAATGTGTTTGATGTTTGGAAGAGGGACCAATGAGCTCGGTTGTCCCCTTAACTTCCTTGATTTCTTTGCCCAAAGCTCCATTGCTTGAGCAATAGCCAACTTTATGGATCTTTCCTTGAGGTCTTCTGATTCATCATAATCCTCAGGAACAGAATCAAGAATCTTCTTTGCTTCGGCCTTGACTGTGTGACTTATCCTTAGCCTCAACCTGTCCAGAAAGAATTCTGAATCAAGTGCTTGAATTAGAGATCCAGTCTCTAGCCACTTCAATACCCAGGCTTCTGCAGCAGTGAAGCCTTTCCACTTGGCCATCTCAGCAGGGCTCTTTGTCAGTCTGAATTCTCTCCATCTGTTGTATTTGATCTTTTCAGTATGGAAGAGTGTCAGACGGTTGATCCTTTCATTTTCAGCATCTAGCCTCTTGAGAAATTCTTCAAAGATAGCAGGATCATCTCTGACAATCTCTAAAGCTAATCTGATTTCCTCTCTTCTCTTTGGCTTTATCTTAGGTGCAGGC